>OVBI01001925.1:0-26382 GCA_900406495.1 Sisymbrium altissimum | reverse complement strand
AACTAACCGAAGAAAACCATTAGACGAGGAATGGACTTGGGCCGAGCTGGAGGGATGGACCGACAAAGGCTGAAACCGACTTATGGAAGCTTCTTCGAAGATTTATGGAAAAGTCATCGGAAAAATGAAAGAACCTTTGTTCCACATCGAAACTTAGGGAGTTTAGGGCTTAGAATGTCTTAGTATAAATAGGGATCGATCTTTACCTCTTGTAACATATTCGAACACATTCTAAGCCGTTTTACGCATTCAATACAATATAACTATAAAAGTTTGTTCTCTTTTTGACCTAGTTTTCTTTTTCGATCTTTCTCTCTACTTTCTGCTTTCTCTCTCAAGATTCTCGGATCCTCACATTAACTTTACAAAAATACATTAAGGTGAATTCCGGTTCCCACACTCCACAGCAGAAATCAAGTGTTACTCCACAGTAGAAATCAAGTGTTACCTAAAATATAGAAGCGAACAGAACATACCAAGACACAAAAGATCAAGCTAGTCTCTCAAAATGAAATCCAACTCACCAGGAAAGCCAACATCACGAAAACTTTTAACTGGTTTCGGAATATCTCGACCTTCAACAGTGATTTCCCTTAACCTTCGATAATCCTCCACTTCTGCCTCAGTCATAGCTGCCACAGCGGGAGACTCGACATAGAAGTTCCTCTTGAAAGGAGTCAAACCATCTTAATCTGGCTTTTTTGGAGACTCATCCCCAACACTATCCTTTTTACTAGCTGAGCTTCCATATGCTGAAGCTCTGCCAAACCCTGAGTCATTAAGAAAAAGCAAACTCTGGAATTGAAGCAAACTGCTTCCCGATCGTATTTGTTCGTACATGTTAACTGGATTAAATCTGAATCCCAAAGCCTTGAGAGAGAGAACTAACCATGATCGAGATATTTCTCCACAGTTTTTATTGTGTTAATCTGTGCATCTGCCAATTGCCATAGAAGATGATGAGGATCATGATGTTGACGCTGTCGGTACAGCAGAAGCACCGGAAGAACGGAATTGGATTAATAGAGGTCATTGATTACACAGACTTGAAAGAGAAGGAGATGAAAAAAAAAATTTTCAACGCGGAGAAAACGAGAATGATATTTTTCTATTGTTTTTACTCAACCAATAGAATGCAGGCAAGTGGTTTTTAGAGACGGCCCTAAAACGTCTGATTTCAGAACCGGTTTCAACAACTTTTCTATTTTCTGATTTATTTTAATGTTTTATTTTTTTAGAACCTCTTTTAAGAGATCCTGATAATCATGCTCTACCCCTAGCCTATGGACCAATTACCAATCATCAGTTTTCTAATTCTTTTAATTTACGGAGAAGAAACATATGTGTAGAAAGTCTTGAGAAGGATAAGTATTTAATATTTAATTATTATGAAATTAATTAATTATAAATATTAACCTTAATTTTCAATATAAATATTAAAATATAGATATTAATTAATTATTATTTTTTTAAATACGTATTTAATTACTTTTTATAATATTTTTAATTTATATTTTTAAAATCGAAAATTTAATTATTTATTAAAAATTTGTGGGTCATGCAAATTTATCTGCATTTTAAGTGGAGTGGGTGCAGATATAATATGTTTTTTCTTTTGATTTTGCGGGATGGGTTTAATGGATTTTAACAATAATTTAGATTAGCAGTAAGGTGGATCAAGTGGGACGGGTTTGATTTATAACCCAGCTCTAGGAGCTTACTTATTTATTAACAAGATTTATCAGGTTTGTAGTATTTGAGAATGCAGTGTGCATTGGGATGTGTGATGGACTCTTATTTACATTTCGTATTCTAAGTTCTGTTCAATCTGTTTTTTTTTAAGGTCTTTAACACTTCTAGATCATATACTTGGCATGATATGCAGTTCCATATGTAATACTTTAAAGACATGAATTTCAATGATATATCATATTCATGAAATCTTAACTAGTTAATTTATTTTAGGAACATTAATGAAAAGGTAAATGGTACTTTATGTACCTCTTTACTCTTATGGTTAAATTAGTTATCTCTTCTCCTTCACAACTACATGAGAAATCATGAGTTAACGATCATGAGCTCACGATCAATTGAGTTCTTTGTTTTTTTTTTTTTCCACAATTGAGTTCTTTGTTTTAACAACAAAACATTGTATACAACTCTTAACCTTATAATTTCTTAACTCTTTTTATAATCTTCTGTTTTAGCGAACAAAAGAACACTCATTCTAATGCATTACACATGATCAGGTGACATTTCCAACAAAGACTAAATTCATTCAAAGATCATATGTACTAAAGAAACAAAGAGTACACAAAATATAAAAGAAAAACCCGTACATTTGGCTGAGCATGAATATAGAAGATAAAGGGAAAAAACGAATCTTCTCTAGCAAGGTTCTTTTGTTGGTTGGAAATTCACCACAGTATCAACTTGTAATATCCGTTGTTCATGTTTTTTTTTTTTTGGTAAACTTGTTCATGTTTTTTTCCACCTAGAACTCAAATTTTTAAATCATTAGTTCCAAAGCTGAAGGTTTAATTTACTGAGTTACCAATCAAATTAAGTGGAAACAATTTTTATGGCAATGAGTCTCTCTAACTTAAAGGAAACGATGTAAAACAAAAATACCAAACTCTAGATTAGTAGATTTTTCGGCCAACAAAACACTGATCATTTCTTTATTAGACAATGAAAAATTAATTCCCCAAAGAGTTTAAAAAACAAACCACAAGATATTGAATACATCCACGTACGAAGAGTAGCCTTTGATATATATATATATATATATATATATTGTGTGTTATGCACAGACACACACAGACACACATTATGATGCCTGCGAATTACAAAAAAAAACTTAAATCTTCAATCAAAGCTTCTGAGTTTCTAAGGAGTTTTCTTTCGATTAGTACATACCTGAAGTTGTGAAGAATAATCAGGCCAAGATTTAATAGGAGGAGCCACCATCTCATAAATACAAATCAAGCAATATTTTTGAGATAAATCAAATTGGAGATGAAGGAAAAAATTCCTAGAAATCTGGGTGAGAGACATGAAGATCGAGATTGTAAGTAAAAAAAGTCTAGGACCAACGAGGTAAATCAGTCGATAAACATTACAACTCTATATGGAAAATGATATAAGAGTTTGACAATTTAAATCCGGAATCAAGGAAGGAACCCCTAGAAATTGGATGAGAAATATAGAGAAATCAAGATAGTTAAAAATAAGCCTATCAGTAAACCAGAGATTTGGCATCTCATATGTGGAAGATGCACAACAAAAAAAGGTCATATTAAAAACTTTTTTGGATCAGTTACTCATACTCGTAACCCACAAACTCAAGAGACTATAAATAAACAAAGTATCTGGATAGTGTCAAGCTTCCTAGGTTCCAAAAGAGGTATTTATTAGGTACCTCATCTTTTATTATATCTCTTGATTTCTCGTGACAAGCACCCCTGAAACCAATTTTACAGTAGAAAAAATCAGCAACATAAAAATAACAAAACAATATCACATATGTACACACGTAAATACACAGAAAAAGAAGAATGTAACAATCTCTTCATAGAAATATATATCATCGTATCATCATTTGGTACATACACAAGAAATCTAAGATGAGTCGTGATTGAGAGTGAATGAAACAGCGGAAGGAGCGGAAAAAGTTTATTGGTAGAGTGATTTATTGAAGATGCTTCAGATTAGGAAGGAGAAAGATATTAGTAGCAAGGGAAGATGAGGAGGCCGCAGCTCTTCGAATGCGATTTATTTTTTTAAGTACATGTGTTATGTATTTTTCGTAGATTCCCGGTTCGTTCCTTGATCCGGAAATTACAACTTCGCCACAACAAACCGAATACCAATTCAACAACTTTAATCTGTTTTTGTTGTTGCTGTAGTAAGTTGGGATCAATAAATCAATCACTAAAAATATCAGCAATTAGCTTTAGAAAATGGGATGAAAATATCACTACTGTATGGTGTTCTCAAAAAGTGCAGCAACTAAAAAAAGAGAAGAAAACGTGCAATTTCTAGTCACTGGCAATTATCACTAACGACATACAAAAGAATACGGCCGATGTTGAAGCGTGAGCTCGAGGAGAAACTTATTTATCTATTATTATATAGATTTTTTCTTTTGTCGTCTACAATTCAATTATTTAAAATGATATATATATATATATATGGAATTAATATTATATATGATTATATGAATCAGGTTACACCATGATAGAATGAACAAAATTGTTAAATATAATTTTGATAATAATAATACTTAATGATTATTTTATAAATATTTAATATTTTGACAAGTAGGATAAGGTTCACCACAAGCTAATAATACTTTGCGAGCTTTTTCAATATATGGAGAAATTTTTGGATCCTTTATATAATCACATAGACACGATTTTTGTTTTTTCAGTTTTCCACAACATTTTGTTGACGGTTGACTTCCAGTTTGTGCTGCTGGTATGCATGATTTAAGTTCTGTTAGGTCGCAAGCCACTTTCTTCTCTTCCACAACTGCTTTGGTCGGAGCCAAAGATGACACAAGGACTATCACAAATGCGATGCATATTACTCTTGTGAATTTCATGTTTTATAATCTTATTTTAAACTAATTCTAATTTTTATTTTTTTCTTGAAAAATGTTTGAGATATTGAGTTTGAGATGTTGATGATCAAGTTATTATATAAATGGAGGCTGAAGTAATGTTTGCAATAATAAGTTGACTTTTTAGGTAGTATATTTAGTCTTTTTAATTAAATTTGCATTAATTTCATATCTGACACATTATCTTGATAATTTAAAGATATTGACATATGTATTTAGATTTTGTTACATATTAGCCATTTGTTAAAAAGAAAACTACATAATAAGAAAATATCAAAATTTACAACAAATTTCATATATATATATATATTGAAAATAATTAATTGAGGAAAATAAATTGAAATATATTTATCTATAACAAAATTTAAACCATCAATTAATGGATATGTATCTATTGGATTTGAACAAGACTAATTTTTGGTGAATGTATTTATCTATAAAAAATTATTGAAACAATCAATTAATGCATATTTATCTATTGGAATTGAACAATACTAATTTTTATAGATATTTGATATGAAAAAATGATAATCTTTGATAACGTTCAAAGATTACTTATGAATAAAATTGTTTGGAAAGTAAAATAAACATAGATCAAAAATCAATGTACTTATTAATTATGATGATATTTTCTTTTCAAGTTAAATTAAATAGAAAAGGACTTTAGTAGTCAGTATTTTCTCATTGTAAAATTGAATTTATGAAATTTAAATAGGAGAATAAACCTATTAAAGAGTAAGTATATATCTGAGCTAAAAAAATAAAAAAATATGTAAAAAAAAAGGTTTATGACATTTGGAAAAAATTAAAATAAATAAAGATTGGTTGCATATAATTATGATTCATATTTACAATTAATTAAGTTAAATTTTGTATACAATTCTCAAATTATTTATCAGTCTCGGTTATTGGTTTAGAATTACCGCATAATAGTTTAAGATTTAGGTTAACCGGATATAGAGTCTGCCCAAATGTGTTGTCAAGTCACATTTGGGCAGTAAATAAAAAATGGCGCTTCTCAAATATCTGGAGAGGAAGAATCCAATCATTGATGCATGCTTTCAAGATTTTTGTGCCTCTCATGGGATACTAGCTGGTTCTTCTGAAAGACAGCCAAATGCAGATAGATTGAAGGATGAATGTGAACGAGTACCGGTTACGGTTGTTACTTGTTGATTGAATCTCTTCTCTGATTACCCCAATCCTCGGAGGCAGTGGCTCACAGGGTACATGTCCTTGTACGTCCATCCCATTTTTCCTTACCTAAATGGTTAACAGCTGAGCTGGTGGTGTGAAAGATGACTCACAACTTGGTCTGTGCAGGACGCGCTTTGATGGTGGCACTTGGATATTTGCTTAAGAAACTGGC
The DNA here is from genome assembly GCA_900406495.1 of Sisymbrium altissimum. NCBI lineage: Eukaryota > Viridiplantae > Streptophyta > Magnoliopsida > Brassicales > Brassicaceae > Sisymbrium > Sisymbrium altissimum. The sequence goes on along the minus strand of OVBI01001925.1, from coordinate 20,389 downwards.
ACATGAACATAACATCGCTATACTGGTATTAGTGAGTTTGGGGACATTGGGTGTGTCATTGTGCTTTAAAGTTAAAACCTTTTTTTTTTTGTCTCCCCTTGTATTGTAAGTGACGTATCACACCGTGGGTGCTGGAGAAAGTGGTAAAACTAAACCAGCTCTTGGCGAAACATGGAAAACAATCCCACACGTGAGACTTATTCTATCACGTGACAACAGGAACAACGACGGCACTATCTCCATTTTTAAACACACATTCATGGTACTGATGTGTTGAGTTCTCGCGAGATCCAAGCCCAGTCTTTATATAATAGATAGATTTGTGTGTCTCTAACTCTTTTGTAAGTATTTAAATTGTTAAATTCTAATAATTTGAACATTCTGAAAAATCTGAGACCAGTTTTAAAACCAGCTTTGCAATAGGTCCAAACATGTCTTGCTGTCAATTTGTGTGTTAAGATTTTATTTAATTGACCAGGTTGGACAAACACATTTGCAATAGGTCCAAATCAGGCTGGGTTTAACTCACAACCCAGCTCTACGAGCTTATTTATCTATAAAAAAGGATTTATCAAGTTTGTAGTGTTTGAAGATGCAACGTGCATTAGGATATGTGATGCACTCCATTTACATTTCATATGTCTAATTCAATTTGTTTTTTTCTAAGGTTTTCAACACTTTTAGATTGTATATTTGGCATCATGTGCAGTTCAATTTACAATACTTTAAAGTATATGAACTTCCAGTACCGGCCCGTTATAATTTGGCGCTTAAAGCCCAAAAAGTTTAAGCCCATATATAAAAACATATTGTTTAATAAAAGGTTAGGTAGCAGAATCGAACCTTACTAATACATAACCTTACCATTAGTTTTAACCACTGCACCATGAAGATTTTTGCAAAATTTGGCGCCCTAAAAGTATATAATCTATTTTAGCGCTTAAAGCATGGACTTTATCAGTTTTAGCCCAAGGCCAGCACTGTGAACTTCAATGATATATCAGATTCATGAAATCTTGAATAGTTAATTAAGATTAGGAATATTAATAAAAAGGTAACTGGTACGTTATGTTCACTTTTTTACTCTTATGGACAAATCTTTGATCTCTTTTCCTTCGCAACTGCATGAGAAACCATGAATTCACGATCAATTAAGTTCTTTTTTAACAACAAAACATTATATACAACTCTTTTAACCTTATACTTTCTTAACTCTTTGTTTAATCTTCTGTTTTAGCGACCAAAAATACGCTCATTGTAATGCATCACACATGATCAGGTGACATTTCCAACAAAGACTAAATTCATTCAAAGATCATATATACTATAGAAACAACAAGTTCACAAAATATAAAAGAAAAACCCGCACATTTGCCTGAGTAGGAATATAGAAGATAAAGGCAAAACGCTAACGGTCGCTAAAAAAAATCAACGACCAATAACTTTAGAAAATGGAATGAAAAATATTACTGCTGCTGGTGTCCTAAAAAATGTAGCAACTAAAAAAATGAGAATAAAACATGCAATTTCTAGTTACTGGCAGTCGCTAACGATATAGAAAACAATACGGACAATGTTGAGGTGTGAGCTCAAGGAGAAAACTTATTTATCTATTATTATATAAATTTTTATTTTTGTCGTCTACATTTCAATTATTTAAAATAGTATATATAACATATATTATATATGATTATTTGAATCAGGTTATACCATGAGGCAATGAACAAAATTTTAAAAACAAATTTGATAATGATTATTTTATAAATATTTGAAATTTTAACAAGTAGGATAAGGTACACCACAAGCCACTAACACGTTGCGAGCTTTTTCAATATATGGAGCAAATATTGGATTCTTTATGTAACCACACAGACAAGACTCTTGTTCTTTCAATTTTCCACAGCATTCTGTCGATGGTTGACTTCCAGTTTGTATTGCTGGTAGGCATGGCTCAAGTTCTATCGGGTTGCATGCCACTTTCTCCTCTTCAACAACTGCTTTGGTCGAAGCCAAAGATGACACAAGGATTATCACAAATGTGATGCATACTACTCCTGTGAACTTCATGTTTTATAATTTTAGTTTAAACTAATTTTAATTATTATTTTTTCTTGAAAATTTTTCGAGATGTTGAGTTTGAGTTGTTGATGGTCAAACTATTATATAGATGGAGACTGGAGAATGTTTGCAATATTGATTGGCGTTTTAGGTAGTATATTTAGTTTTTTTTAAAAATTAAATTTGCATTAATTTTATTTCTAACACATTATCTTGATAATTTAAAGATATTGCCATATGTATACATATGTATTTAGAGTTTGTTACATGTTAACCATTTGTTAAAAAGGAAACTACATAATAAGAAAGTATTAAATTTTCAACCAATTTCATATATATATATTGAGAATAATTAAATTAGGAACATAAATTGAAATATATTTTTTTATAACAAAAGTTAAACCATTAATTAATGCACATGTATCTATTGGATTTGAACAAGACTAATTGTTGGTGAATGTATTGATCTATAAAAAAAATTGAAACCATCAATTAATGCATATTTATCTATTAGAATTGAAAAATCATAATTTTTATGGAAATTTGATATGAAAAAATGATAATCTTTGATAATGGGGTCAAAGATTAACTATGAGTAAAATTGTTTGGAATGTAAAATAAACAAAGAAGAAAATCAATGTATTTATTAATTATGATGAGATTTTTTTTTTAAATTAATTTCTATAAAGAAAAGACATTAGTAGACTAGTATTGAGTATCTTATCAATGTAAAATTGAATATATGAATCTAAATAGGAGAATAGACATATTAAAGCGTGATTTTATATCTCAGCTAAACAAATAAAAGATTATATCAAAAACAAGTTTTTTTTTCTTCGACGAACATAATATTTCATTGATTATAAACTGTTTACAAGATCATTAAAAACTGCATTTGACAACCACAAAGGTGGACACAGTCTTGAAGTATAAGAAAGCTCATTTAACGGACAATGTTTGGCCAAAAGGTCTGCAGGAACATTATTTGCCCGTCTCGTATGTAAAAAAGTACAAGCCCTAAACCTTTTCTTTCAATTAATAATATCATAACAGAGATTCTCTATGTTTATATTAACTGAATTGTGATTAAGAAGATCAATGAGGATCTTGTTATCGCCTTCAAAGAGAATCCTTTGGTAGCCAGCACACTAAGCATGTTGAATTGCAACCAGAAGAGATGCAGCTTCCGCCTCCAAAGCCGAACCCTGAACTCCAATATTTGATGAACCCCAAAGGACAGGAAAACCAGCACTATTACGTTTAATCCAACCTGTGGACGTCTGCCGTGAAGCAATGTTAAAACTTGCATTGAAGTTGCATTTAACAAAATGTTCTGGTGGCCTGCGCCAATAGCTAAAAGAGGAATGAGGAGATTGAACACAATACAGAGGAGAATCAGGAAAAGGTGTTGTTGTCGAAGAACTATTTGTTGCATCCAACCATTCAGTAACATCCGCTCGGGCTGTCTGAACTACACGTGCAGGATTAACCCTTTGCTGTTGGAAAAGTAAAGAACAACGCGATTTCCGTATTTGCCACATTAGCCAAAAAAGACCTAATTTATGATGGTTCGTGAGTCCTGCATTCTTTTGTAGATCAAGAATACTCTGTATTTGAGCATAATTAACAGTTGGTGACTGAGAGGGTAACCAAGGTAGTTGTGAAAGCCGCCAAACCATAGAAGATACTGGACAAGTAAATAGAAGATGGTCAATGGTTTCAGGAGCTGCGCAACATCTTTGACATGTAAGATCAAGATGAATGTTCCTAGTATTTAAATGGGTCACCGTGACAATAGCTTTAGACAAAACACACCAAAGGAAGTGTTTCAATTTACGCATGAGATTTAGCTTCCAAATCTGTGATTTGAGAGTAGGATCACCGTGAGGTGCTATGAGTGTTGGATTTTGCGATAGAGCATTATAAAAACTCATCCAGTAACCACTTTTGACAGTATATTCACCGTAGTTATTATGGCTCCAAACAACACGGTCTTGCTTCGATGGCTGGGGGAGATAAATATTAGATATCAGATCTAGAGTATTGACATCGACTAGACCCGAGATTTTATCACTATTCCATTTTTGTGTGTTGTTTGTTGTGAGGATCAGATCTTTAACAAGGAGAGCAGGTGCCATCAGATTTATCCAAGGATGATGGAGGATTTGATGGTATCCAGTTATCATTACACACATCTGTTGATTCTCCATTACCAATTATATGTCGAGAGCCTTGCTTTATTAAATCAATGGCTACAAGAATAGAGCTCCACCCATAAGATTGAATTGATTATTTTTTACCATGAAGAACAGAGGTATCTCTATAATATCTTGCTTTCATCAGCCTTGCAAAGAGAGATTCAGGGTGCCTAAGAAGTCGCCATGCTTGTTTCGCAAGCAATGCATTATTGAAAAGAGGAAGATCTCTGAAGCCCAGTCCACCGGCCTGCTTTGAAAATTGCAGTCGTTTCTATGCCACCCATGGAATACCTTTGTGTTGTTCATTCTTTTCCCACCAGAACCGCATGAGAAGACTAGTGATTTCGTCCATTAAAGTAAGTGGCAGTTTAAAGCATAAGATAGAAAAAAACAGGCATAGCCAAAGTAACATACTTGATGAGGATTCTTTTCCAACAGGTGATAAACGTTTTGCAGTCCAAGAGGACGTCCTTTGACAAAATTTGGTGAGTATGTATTCAAACATGTCCTTTTTCTTTCTACCAAATTGTTCCGGTAAACTAAGGTATTTCCCACCACCACCGTGTTTTAAGATTCCTAAAATTGATTTCAGGCGCTCACGAAAATCACTCGGAATTCTTGAACCAAAAGTTATCATAGTTTTTGAGGGTTTATTTCCTTCCCTGATAAGTCTTTATATGTTTTGAAAATGTTCTTAAGAGTCGAACAGTTCTTAATGCTAGCTTGGCAAAAGAAAAGAGAGTCGTCTGCAAACAGGAGATGAGTGATTACAGGGACTCCATTGCCAATTTATACCACGAAGCAAACCCTTTCTAGAATGTGTATCAATCATATTGCTCAAAACATCTGCGCAGAAAATGTATAAATATGGTGATAAGGGATCACCCTGTCAAAGACCTCTATGCGGTTTAATCCTACCATGGGAGTTGCCGTTAATGAGGACAGAATATTCCACAGTAGTCACCGTTGCCATGATCTACTTTGTCCATTGTTCATTGAAACCAAAAGCACGAAGTGAAGACTCTAAGAAACTCCACTTAATGCGGTCATAAGCTTTTGTAATATCAGTCTTAATTGCCATATATGTTTGCGAGACTTGCTTTCTTGACTTAAGAGAATGCATAAGTTAATGAGCAATTAAAACATTGTCTGTAATCATCCTCCCCGGAATAAAGCCGCCTGTGATTTGGAGACAATTTGATGCAAAAACTGTTTTAGGCGTCCCACAAGTATCTTTGATATGATTTTGTATATCACATTACATAAACCAATTGGGCAATAGTCTAAAAGTGTTGTTGGCATAGTAATCTTTGGTATCATACAAATATTTGTATGATTTATATCACGTTTCATATCAGCAGAAGAGAAGAAAAGTTTTACTTCACGACAGACATCTGGGCTTATAATATCCCAACATTGCTGATAAAAACGAGCTGTAAAAACAAGTTTATGACATTTAGAAAACATTAAAATAAATGAAGATTGGGTACATATAATTGTGATTCATATTTCAATTAATTGACTCAAATTTTGCATATGGTTTTCAAATTATTCATCATTCTCGGTTATTGATTTAGGATTACCTCGTAGTGGTTTAACATTTGGATTAACTGGAAACAGAGTCTGCCCAAATGGGTCATCAAGTCACATTTGAGCAGTAAGTGAAAAATGGCGCCTCTCAAACATCTGGAGAGGGAGATTCCAATCATTGATGCATGCTTTCGAGATTTGTGTGCCTCTCATGGGATTCTAAATGGTTCTTCTTAACGACAGCTAAATGCAGATAGATTGAAGGAGGTTATTTCTTATCTGACTGTTACTCTCTATTTTTTTTAAGGTTGACTGAGTTTTGAATTTAACAAAGTTATGCTAAATTTCTGTCTTCGATTTTGGGTATCACTCTCATGATTCGTTGATAGAACTTCAGTGTCAGCAATGGTTGAACAGTATGTATGGAGCTGTTGGAGGATCTACAACGTAATAAACATACGCTTCCAACTGGAGACAAAGAGTAAGAGATTAATAATATTTTATTGGCTCATCTTCCATCACAACAAGAAAGAGCTTGTAACTTATCTTGTGATCAACTGAGAGTTTGCTTTCGTAAGTGTTTCAGTAATGGCAGGCCCAGCCTTGAATCCAAGCAGATCAAGTTTGAGTTTGCGGTCCTTAATATATTATATAAATATTCAGCCCCAATTTTACATAAAAATCTTCTTGAGTTTGCAGGTTTCAAATTCGAGCCTTAATCCATTATTTGGCCAAATATTTTTTTCCCTCCTCAAAATCAATAGTTAATGTGCAAAAAAAAAATTCTTTGGCTTGTGGCCTTCATATTCTCCCGGCAGGCTCTGAGTAATGGTTATTTGTATTGTTTATAAGTACGGACTTATTGCTTCAAGGTGGATTCCATGAGGTTCAGTTGACACAACTTGTTGGACCATCGGCTTATGGTAAAACACACGCATATTTCTCTTTGCCATCTTTATTTACTTCCCTTGATTGAAATAAACGTTTAATCATGCCACATCACATGCAGATTGTTCCATTGAAGCATTTTCTTAGCTGCAATAAAAAATGTAGAACTTAGAAATTGTTGGTAGAAAGATTCCTTAGCCCTTTACGTACTCTCTTTAAATTATATGATTTCTTATGAATGAATATTTTTGCATGGAAGCTGCTGCGACCGTGGCAGAGAAGCAAGCTGGTAGCGCCTTTTATATAGACACGGGGAACTCTTTTTCTGCCTGACACATTTCTCAGTTTATCTGTGCTAGTGCTCTATGAAAAGTTTACTTACCGACAATTTTTGTCCCCAGGCCTATGGAGTATGGACCAATTACCAGTCATCAATTTTTTTTTTTTATTCTTTTAATTATACACGCAAAAATATACAGGTGCAGAAAATCTTGAGAAGGATAAATATTTAATATTTACTTATTATAAAAAATAATTAATTACAAATATCTTAATTTTTAATATAAATATTACAATATTGATATTAATTAATTACTTTTATTTTATTTTTAAAAGTACGAACATATTTTATATACTATTTTTAATTTATATTTTTAAAATCAAAATTTTAGTTACAAAGATAAATAAAAATTAAATTTGAATTATTTATTAAAATTTTGCGGGTCACTCAAGTTATCTGCACTTTAAGTAGAGTGGTGCGGATATTATATTTTTTTCTTTTGTTCTTGTAGAGTGGTTTTAGCGAGTTAAAAATAATATAGAACCGTAGAAAAGTGGATCAAATGGGGTGGTTTTAACTTGCAACCCAGCTCTAGGAGTTTATTTATTTATAAAAAAGATTTATCAAATTTGTAATATTTAAAGATGCAGCGTAGCGTGCATTGGGATGTGTGATGGACTCCCATTTACATTTAGTATGTCTAAGTTTTGTTCAGTCTGTTTTTTAAGGCCTTCAACTCTTCTAGATCCTATACTGGCATCATCTGCAGTTCAATGTGCAATACTTTAAAGACATGAATATCAATGATATATTAGATTCATGAAATCTTGAGTTAATTTAGATTAGAAACATTAATAAAAAGGTAATTGGTACGTCATATTCACCTCTTTATTCTTACTGACGAATTTGTTATCTCTTCTCCTTACAATGGCCTGAAAGAAAAAAAAAAAAAAAAGCAAAAAGAGATTTACGCATGATTCAATTAGCCAACCGTCGAAAAACTTTGCCTAGCAAGATAGATCTGATTTTGAGAAGAAGAAAAAGGAGGAGAGGTACTGATGTGTTGAATTCTCCTAGACCCAAACCCAGCCTTTATATAATAGATAGATTTGTGTGTCTCTGACTCTTTTGTAAGTATTTAAATCGTTAAATTCTAATAATTTGAACGTTCTGAAAACTCTGAAACCAGTTTTAAAACCAACTTTGCAATAGGTCCAAACCAGTTTGGACAAACATGTCTTGCTGTCAATTTGTGTGTTAAGATTTCATTTAAGAAATACTAAACGCAAATGCAAACCATCAATAACGAAAATCGAAGTAGACAAGTCCACCACAACATCGTTATTCAAAAGTAATATGGAATCAAAATGTTAGTTTGCTTGGAGGTGAAAAACAATATTGATTTCTTGGTAATTATTACCAAAGAAAATATTTGACATGACTTCCGTATGTTACATCTTACATATTGTAGTTAAAACACCAGCATTCACTCAAACGGCTTGAGCTTCCAAGAAAGCATTGAAATTCTTGGTGGCTTCTAGCAACCGTGGTGAGATCGCCGGTGACGTCGGGTAAGAAACCGGAGATGACGTGGAGAATCGAACGTGACGTAGCGAAGACTCCATCGATCTTCTGTTTTTCGAACCAGAAATCTTTAAAACCCCTTTTATCTCTTTCTCAATAGGTTCCTTGTCGAACACGAAAGCCGTTGAAACCGGATCGTCGTGATCGTTTTCACCGGAACCGCTTTTGATTAGCTCGGAGGGTAAGTCAAATAAGTGACTACCTCCTTCTTCTCCTCCAGAATCCGAAGTGTATGAGCCGCAGTCGAATTTCTCCATTGACGCTCGAGCTGAGATAACTGTGGTGGTTGTTGTGGTTTCTCTGACGGAAACGGTTCTTGAAACGGTGACGGACGATGATGATGACGTGGTCATCGTGGTGGTTCGGGTGAAGGAAGAAGAGTCGTCTTTCCTTGATGATCTGACCGGTTTTCCTTTACCAAAACCGGGAAGGTATATACACAGAGCGTTGCATTTGAATCCGTCTTCTAATGTATTGTTATTGTTGATGCTCTTGTTTGAATCGGTTTTGATGAAGAAAGAGTTTCGGATTCCGCTGGTCTTAAGAGACAGTCTCTTGCTCGTAGATCCACAAGATTTGCTTCTCCTGAATGATGCCGACGTAGACGAGTCTTGTTCCTTGCCTTTGAGCGCCCGCAACAAACCCGAACGTTGTTTAGGAGAAGTGGTGGTTGAGTTTGGGAGGCTACGGCTCACAAACTTAGTCCGCACTGGCTGCAACGGAAGAGGCATAGGCGAATCTAAGTCTCTAGGAGGTGACATCGCTGGTAGCAGAATCATATCGAAGCTATCGTTCCTTCTTAAAGATGGTGACAGAGACAACGACTTGACTGATTTCGGGTCCATCGATATCTCTCTCTCGGAATGCATCATACTTGTTTGCTTGACCAGAACCTTCTCTCTCTCGGAATGCATCATACTTGTTTGCTTGACCATAACCTTCTTCTTCGGCTCGTCTCTGCCTAGAACTTGCCAATCCTCATGAATACTCCCGTCTCTGAAGCTTATCGTTGGCATGAGAACTGCAGCCGCCATTGTCTTTTTTCTTTTTCGGCCTGAAAATGTTGACTAGTAAGATGAGCAATGACAATGGCTAAGTCTTAAGGCTAAAGAGATGATGGGTACTTATACACTGAGTAAGCATGGAATGCACGTTTGGTGGCTAATGGTGGCTTACACTTAGTCATGATTTGCACGTCCAGCTTTTCTTCTTACCTGCGTATTAATCTCAGCCAAAGGTTATTGACTTTATTACAATAAAACATAAACAAATAGAACAAGTTAAATTTTATAACATTGTTGACTTGAGACCATGCCCAAGATTGAGACAGGATCTGATCATGATAGATATGCCCGCACGAACCCCACTTATTATATAATATTTACCAAAAGATTTGGAATATTATGCGAATTTGTGCAGACCACAAGCCGTTGATTGAGGAAAGAGGATGAATAAATAATAAAATTTCATTTCATAATCTCAAGTTACAAAACATTGATGATGGCTCACTGGTGGTGGTGTATGTAAAAACTAAATGATTTCGACTCTACTGAAGGGAATTGTAAAACAAGATTAACACAACCGAGATACCGATGATAACTGGAAAAGACGAGACTAAGTACAACGCTCCATAACCCTGCAACAGATTAAAAGCAGAGGCAAGAGATATATTAATCAAATTCAGTGTCATCATCGTGAAAGTGTTGAGAGAGATTTGGGAACAAACCATGGCTTTGCTGGCTACTCCAGTGTCATCATCATCCACATCAGCTTCTTCAATTGCAGCAGCTGAATCCCACTCTACGTTGAGTCTCTTGGCTGCTTCTTTTGGATCTATACCGGTGTCTGTGGATTTCGCGTACAATGATTTTCCTCGTTGCTTCTTTGACACCTCAACCTTATCAGATACATAAGATAAGGGTTAAGATAAAGGCTTTGAAATAGAGTTGTGGCAGCGGTTACCAGAGTTACACAAACAAAAAGGGATACTCTTCCATCATATTTGTAGAAATCAACACCATCAAATAAAACTAAGATTTGAAAGGTCATGTACCAATATCCACCCCTTGGGGTTAGATCATCCAATTCAATATGCTTCCTGTGTGTCCTAAAGGTACCTTCATGCCTAGTCAATCGCATATTATATTTCTGGGTTTCTTGTGGAAGATATCGATAGATCTAATGCATCAAGTAGGTATGTTTCCATGGATGTCTCATGAACTTTATGACTTGTACCAGCTTTATAAGCTTATGGCAGTTGTTGCATAATAAATTTGAATTGCCTCAGGAGAAACGTTGGTCGTTTTCCTCTTTCAATGGGCACATATGGACGAAAAAATTGTAGGATTAAAAGAAGAGGTACCTCTAAGTTTGGCCAACGGATCATTTCCTCATAAAGCATCTGGAGAGTGAGACGATCTTTAGGGATTTTCCCTTCATTTACCTGTGAGAAGACAGAAAGACATTCTTTAAGGATATTCGTACTAATGCCAACGGTAAACTATTGACCACCAAACTTCCACTTGATTACCCCAAGTAACTACAAAAAGCAAGCTGCTTAACTTGGGGTCGAGAAGTAACACCTTGAAATCACGATGGGCAACAGGATATCTATTACACGCACATATATTACCTTGAAACAGTTTTCCATAATACTAAACCTAGGTGTTAGACAGACCAGCACAATGTTCCATTTAAACAAGAAATGTGACAGACCAAGGATAAATGCAACTCAAGAAAGGTTGCTTAACCAAGACTTCCAAGTTCCAAGTAACAGCTGTACTTAGCTATATATGCATTTGTATACACTTAACAAAACAAAAAAATCACACTCCACACATAGTCACCGACTGATTCACAACAGCATTCCATTTATACTCCTAGAACTGAGCCATATTTGAGTTCCCCTTCACTCTTTGCAAAAAAACTTATGTTTAGTAGCATATCTCAGCCTCACAATTCACTTTCAGTTAACTAATATAAAACATGCTTCAGGACGGATTCTGTTTCACTTATGGTAAGGTAGACTCAAGAGTTACAAGACAATAATATCAAGTGCATCATAAGTGACTAAATCAAAGACAGAGCAAAGTTCACCTGTTCCAAGGCTTCAGCTAAGTCTTCCCTACTTGGTGCATCTTCTTCTTCTATTCCAAGCAGTCTCCTTTTTTCCAACTCCCTTGGGTCCTCAATCATAATTGTCAACTTAACCTAAGATTCCAAACGAGTACAAAGCTCAGACTTATCAATATCTCATCCTAAGCATTAACCAAAATCGATACAAAAACCCAACACCAGAACCAGTACTTGCAGCTTTGCAGCAGCCATAAGAATCTTTTAAGCAAATTCTAATCTAACACGAAACATAAAGTCTCTTAGACAGATTGGGATGAGCTTACCTCATTGAACATCATGTCTCTGTTCCTCCTGAGTAGCTCCAACACCTAACCACATACAAAAAAAGTAATGCCTAATTACATTTCTCTATGCAGGTTAAGATACTTGAAGTAAGAAAAGCTAAGCACGTGACGAAATCTACAAGAAAGACCAAACCTTTGTCTTGTCTAAACAAACTGAGAGACACAAACCAAACTACGCAAATGGTAATAAGTAACAAACCCGTTTGATCTCATTGGCGTATTTAAGATCTTCAGGATCAACTTCTCCTTCATCTACCTCTTCTTCATCAGCGTCTCTATCCTCTTTCTCCTTCTCTTGTTGCTCCAACGTTAACGGAACAGGAACTCGAATCTCCGTCGCGTCTCCTTTCTCCTGCTTAGCTATCACAACACTTCCAAACCTCCCATTCTTCCTCTCTCCACTACTCCTCCTCCTAAAGATTACAACCGGAGACGGCAAACAAACTCCGTGATAATAACTCCGTTTGCCGGACGTAACACTGTACTGTAACGGCAACTGAAATATCTGCGTCGCAGCCGTCACCATCTTTCCCTCTTTTATAGCAAAATAAATTCCTCTAAAACAATTCACAGATTCTGCATCTCTCTGGAGATTGAAGAAGACTACCAAAAGTAAGAAGAAGAAAGATTCAAATCATCCAACGTTAGAACCGAATTTGCGAATTTTTTTAAAAAGAAAAGAAAAGATGAATTTGCGAATTTAGATATCGAGGATAACATGCCTCGATACGCTTGCCACTTGGATAACACCCTATCACTCAAAAATTCAGTTAAAAGACACTAATACTATAAGGCCCAAGATCAAAGCCCAATAACAAGGCCCATTGTAATCCATATATTTGGCGGGAAAATGTCACAAATGGCGCTCTTTAACATTTCTCTTTACCCCACAGTGGAGAAGAAACTGAGAGAACCAGTTTTGCCCAACATCAAGGCCCAATAATAAGGCCCATTTTAATCTATAGATTAGGCGGGAAAATGTCACAGAGGCCCACTTAGTTTCCCGCCACAAACGGCACTCTTAACATTTCTCTCTTTACTCTCTCATAGTGGAGAAGAATCAGTTTTGCCTCGTTTTTTACTCTCACTGTTCAAACGAAATTTAGGGTTTCTTCTTTTTGAAAAATGGAGGCGTTTGGTGGGTTTGTAATGGACGAGCAAGCGATTCAAGTGGAGAACGTCTTCTTAGAGTTCCTCAAGAGGTTTGTGTTTATGTTTTTCCCCCAGAATTTCGGGTTAATTAAATTCTGATTTGGTCTTCAATTCAGTTTTCGGTTAGATGCGAACAAACCGGAACTGTATTACGAGGCGGAGATTGAAGCAATTCGAGGCGGAGAATCGACGATGATGTACATCGATTTCTCACATGTTATGACTTTTAATGACGCTCTTCAGAAAGCAATCGCCGACGAGTACCTCAGGTTCGTGTGTGTGTATTTTCTCTCTAATTGCGGATAATTTATCTAAACCCTAGCTTTTGGTTTAAATTTAATTTTTTGGTTTGGAATCCGGTTTAGGTTTGAACCGTATTTGAGGAATGCGTGTAAACGGTTTGTGATTGAAATGAATCCTTCTTTCATTTCTGATGAGACTCCCAATAAAGACATCAATGTTTCCTTCTACAACCTCCCTTTCACTAAGAGGTAATAATGAGAATGCTCTTTCTCATTAAATAAATTTAGACTTATATATTTATAAATATTAAATTTTGACTAGCTGTGAGCTTTGGGTTGACTTTATAGTTCTTTAATCAACTTTCTAGGTTGAGAGAGCTAACTACTGCAGAGATTGGGAAGCTTGTGTCTGTGACTGGTGTGGTTACTCGAACTAGCGAAGTGAGACCTGAGCTTCTTTATGGGACGTTCAAGTGCTTAGATTGTGGCAGTGTTATTAAGAATGTTGAACAGCAGTTTAAGTACACACAGGTACTTGAATGATTGAGTTTGGTTCTTTTTATAACTCTCTGTCGGAAATGTTATCTTGGTTTCTTTTGTTTAACGTTTGTGATTTATGGCCTTTGTTGCAGCCTACGATCTGTGTGAGTCCAACTTGTTTGAACAGAGCAAGATGGGCGTTGCTTAGACAAGAGAGCAAGTTTGCGGATTGGCAAAGAGTTAGAATGCAGGAGACTTCTAAAGAGATACCTGCTGGTTCTTTGCCACGGTCTTTGGATGTCATTCTTCGTCATGAGATTGTTGAACAGGCTAGAGCTGGTGACACGTAAGATTCCCCTCTTGCGTTAGTTCTCTTAAGTTATTTCCGCATCTTTATAAGTACCAAGAGTTGCATTCATTTTTTGAGTCCTTCTTTTGGGTTTTGGTCTTGGCAGGGTTATTTTTACGGGGACGGTTGTTGTTATACCTGATATATCGGCGTTGGCAGCACCTGGAGAGAGAGCTGAGTGTCGACGAGACTCATCACAGCAGAAAAGCTCCACTGCTGGACATGAAGGTGTCAAAGGTCTCAAGGCTCTGGGAGTTAGAGATCTTTCGTATCGGCTTGCATTTATTGCAAACTCAGTGCAGGTTTGTCAACTATAGTAGTAACTGTCATATCAAAACTTAGCAAGTGGGATGTGTCGACCAATCTCAATGTTTCTTTTTCTGGTCAGATTGCTGATGGTAGCAGGAACACTGACATGAGGAACCGCCAAAATGATTCTAACGAAGATGATCAGCAGCAGTTCTCGGTGAGGCTTAGAATAAATTACCTTTAGGAGTCGAGACAGCTATTATTCCCATTTTACTCTTTTACGCGACCTCTTTACATGCTTACTATATAGACAACTAATGAAATTGGCTCTTGTACAAAATTTGGTAGGGAGAAGAGCTAGATGAAATTCAGCAGATGAGGAACACTCCTGATTACTTTAATAAGTTAGTTGGAAGCATGGCACCAACCGTTTTTGGTCATCAAGACATCAAGCGTGCAGTTCTACTTATGCTTCTAGGTGGTGTGCATAAGACCACTCATGAAGGCATCAACCTTAGAGGAGACATCAATGTTTGTATAGTTGGAGATCCCAGCTGTGCTAAATCTCAATTCCTCAAGTACTGAATCTCAGTGAAAATCCAAAGCGTCTTTTTTTTTCTTCTTCTTATGATGAAATCTGATCCTTAGTTTTGGTTTGATACTTGCAGGTATACCGCAGGCATAGTACCAAGATCTGTGTACACATCTGGGAAATCCTCTTCTGCAGCTGGGTTGACTGCAACTGTGGCTAAAGAACCAGAAACTGGGGAGTTCTGCATTGAGGTAACTTTTTTGTGAATTGTTATAGATTGCTTGAAATGAAACTCTGGAGTAACCTTAACTTTGTTGATCGCTTTGAACAATGCTAGCCTCTTTTGATAATGTGATTTCTATGTTCTAATTGTAATTAATGCCATCTGACTCTTTTAACAGGCTGGTGCTTTAATGCTTGCTGACAATGGAATTTGTTGCATTGACGAGTTTGACAAGATGGATATCAAAGATCAGGTAGAGCATCATTGTTTGTTACAGTACTGAGGATTGAGTTTCCTAAATTTTGGCTAATTGAGATTACTGTTACATTTGGGGACAAAGGTTGCTATTCACGAAGCCATGGAACAGCAAACGATAAGCATTACGAAAGCTGGGATACAAGCAACTTTGAATGCTAGGACATCAATCCTTGCTGCAGCTAATCCTGTAGGTGGGCGATATGATAAATCTAAACCACTCAAGGTGAGGTTATCCCCGAAGTTGAATCCAAACGGATGAATATTTCTGTTTTATCTTTGTTTAAGAACTTTCATGGAAGTTACTTAAGTATATAACTAATTGTGGTGTGATCATGTTATTTTCAGTATAACGTTAACCTTCCACCTGCCATTCTCTCGAGGTTTGATCTTGTGTACGTTATGATTGACGACCCTGATGAGGTAACGGATTATCACATTGCCCATCACATAGTGCGTGTTCACCAGAAGCACGAAGCGGCGCTTTCTCCTGAATTCACTACCGTACAGCTCAAGCGCTACATTGCATATGCAAAAACCTTAAAGCCAAAGGTTTTAGCTCAGTCAACTTATTTACTCAGAAATTGGTTTTGACTTCAAAAGGCTCATGTGTTGGAGATGCTAACATCCTTTTCGATGTTTTAATTCCTGTGGCAGCTAAGCCCAGAAGCAAGAAAGCTACTGGTCGAGTCGTACGTTGCTCTACGCAGAGGTGATACAACTCCTGGCACAAGAGTCGCATATAGAATGACAGTTAGGCAGCTCGAGGCACTGATTAGGCTTTCAGAAGCCATTGCTAGGAGTCATTTGGAAGTTCTGGTTATTATCCTTAACCATTTCTCGTTTCTTTTTTTTTTCTTTCCAACAAGTCATTAATTTGCTTATTTGGGAACTTTGTTTTTGTTTTGTTTTTTGCAGGTGAAACCAAGTCATGTTCTTTTAGCTGTCAGACTTTTAAAGACATCAGTTATCAGGTAACTTTCAAACCTCTCTTTCTTTACTTACCTCATGGTTTCTCCCAAAATCTTAACCGTAACGTATTTGTTTCTCTTATATAGTGTTGAATCAGGGGATATCGATCTTTCGGAGTATCAAGATGCTAACGGTGAGAACATGGACGACGCAGATGACGCTGAAAATCCTGGTAACGGAGATGAAGATCAACAGAATGGTGAAGCCGAGCCAGCTCCTGCTACTGCAGGTACTTAAGCACTGTTTATGCCCTTCCTTTTACTCTGAGTCACTTACCATAACGAACATCATGGCGTGTTATCAACAGATAATGGAGCAGCAGCTCCAAAGCTGGTGATTAGTGAGGAAGAATATGATAGAATCACACAGGCCTTAGTCATTCGCCTTAGACAACACGAAGACACTGTTAACAAAGACAGTAAGCAACATCACTCTTCAATTCTCCATACTAATGATTTCTCTCTTCAACTCCTGAAAAACTTTATTTATGCGACGAGTAACTTTTTCTTCTTCTCTAGGTTCTGAATTGCCTGGAATAAGACAAAAGGAACTAATTCGATGGTACATCGACCAACAAAACAAGAAAAAGATTTACAGTTCGCAAGAGCAAGTCAAACTCGAGATTAAGAAACTCAGAGCCATCATTGAGGTAAATCCAAACAATCTTATAAGTTAAGAT
This sequence comes from Sisymbrium altissimum, assembly GCA_900406495.1. NCBI lineage: Eukaryota > Viridiplantae > Streptophyta > Magnoliopsida > Brassicales > Brassicaceae > Sisymbrium > Sisymbrium altissimum. The sequence continues at coordinate 3,299 of OVBI01001925.1, read as the reverse complement.
TATTTCAAATTATGTGTCTATCTAACACAACCTATGCATTGTACAGAGTTTGGTATGTAAAGAAGGTCACCTTATAGTGTTAGCCAGTGAGCAAGAAGCCACGGAAGATGAAGAAACAAGAAGAAAATCTTCACAAAGAGACGAGAGGATCTTGGCCGTTGCTCCAAACTATGTGATCGAGTAATGTTGTTAAGTGTTAAAGATTCATTTGTAGTTCCAAGTAGAAGCCTAAAATCTTGTGTTCTCATTTCGAACTAATTTTATTGGATTCCTTATAACTCAATTTGACCAGGGTGGCTAACTTTTAAAACCTTGGAAGTAATGTAGCTGCAAGAACTTGAAATTGAGCTTTGCTAGATTAACTAGCGCTTCATCGTGATACTTCCTTTTGTTCATAGAGTGAATATACTCCCTTGCAATTAGTAGCGATCTAAAACCTTTTGTATGCGGCTTAAAACATTTTTTGGGTTCGCTCTATATTATGAACCTAGTAGCTCAAAGTGGTTTTGTAGGTCCAATATGTAATCTGTCAACGTCAGCTTTTAGTACGCAGAGAAGGCATCAGAATCGAGAGAAATAACAAATTACATTTGCTTCATAAACATACATTTATTAACACATTTCATGCGAAAACCCAAAAGAAAGAAAGTTAAGCTTAATTTCCACAGCCTAAACTCTAAAGATGTATTGGACCAACGAGCAAAGTGGTGATATACTCCTTGAACATGCTTTCGCGGTGGTTGTAGACATCATCAGACGTATACAGAACGTCCAAAGAGCGTCCGTAATTGATGACATGGGTAAGAACTCGACGAGAGATCTGGGTTGTTCCCAAACCAAGACTGACTAGAAAGTGGATTACAAGTATTTTCCTCTTTGTCGCCTCGTCATCATCTTGGGAATACAAAATGAGCATGTCCCTCACTTTAGGCTTGAGAGCCTCAATTTCTTTTGCAAGAGCATGAAGATCCTAATAGTTAACACAAGTCATAGATCTTTAGACAACTCAAAGAATTATGCGCATATATATATGCTATAGTGGTCTATATATATTAATATTCGGACTCTCCGAGTCTGTAACGGTCACAGTGAGGAAGCGATCAGCCCATTGCGAGGGTGACAATTTTGTAAAGGCTATAAGGTTTGCTTTCAATACCACTTATTATATCCGAGTACCACCGTCCATGGGATCCATGCTGTAACATCTCGATTTCTGGTATATATAGAAATATATGTGGGAGAGGTTAAAAGAATTGATTTGGCTACCTATGTCACCAAAGTGCATTTACCTTTTCGGTTGTCCATCCAGAGAGAACTCCAGGATTAAGCATGCTTGAGTTGCAGTAGTCAAAGGATGGGTGACCTCCCGGGAAGTGATTTACGGTACCGTGTGAGTGAGGCCAAAACACGGGGAATGGTCATGTGGTGATTGCAGGGATAGTATTTCATGACTTTCGAGCCTTCTGATATCGACCGTCGGATAGGAATAGAGCCCACGAATCCGATAAAAGGATGGGTGACTCAACGATCGGGGCATTATACATGCGTTTTTGTTTGAGGTTGGTGCGTTATTTTGATTCGAAAGACTTATTAAGTGACTCTACAAATCACAACGTGATATATGCTTGTGTATTTTCCTCACTTATATCATACTGAAAATCACGTCCCCGAACTTTACTTTTTAGCCAAAATTTACAAAAGTTTGTTAAACATAAACTCATTTCTCTTTACATTTCTTCAAATTTTTACACAATCGAATAAGCTTATAAAAAACGGTTCCAGCAATTTGATCATGGACCAGGAAAAACTAATGATTGAATTCCAACAAGTTAGATTGGGTCAGATTCACAAATGTTTGGAAATGAGGTCAACACTGTCTACACGCTACAAATGCAGGAATGAGGAAAATAAACAACTAAACCAAGGATCTACAAAGATATGAAATGAACTAAAATAACTATAATTAAAATATTTTCAACAAACAAAAGATTGTTTCAACAAAAAGAAAAAATCAACTAATATAAAATTTACCGAATATATACAAGCATATCCTAATATACGACTTAAGCACTAATTATACATACCTCAAAATAACTCGTATGTTGTCAATGGATTAAGTCATCCATTATATTCATTCCCAAAACAGGTTTCACTTAAAATATATTTTGGCGCTAAAACCAAAAAAAGGAAAGAAAACCTAAATTTAGGTGCTCTTTTTTTTATGGGTTTCAACGTGATAAAAGAAAAACAGAATTCTTATGTTCATCAGTTCATGGAGTATGGAAAATCCAATATCTCTAGGTACGAGAAATCAAAAAGCATAAGATTGTTTTCTCCTTTGGCATATACAGTTGTTTTTTATTTCCGTTTTGAAAACTCTTTTGTTATCCGAAAATAGACATGATAGATGAATAATTTAAAAAACTATTACATCATCAAAAAGAAAAACACGTAATATCATATATGTCTTAATCTAGGTTTGAAGTCAAAATGGATTACTTGTAGAACGTGGAGTATCAAAGCTGTTACTTGTAAAGATTAATAAACCAATTATTTAGCAAGTGTCAGGAGCTCGTAAATTCTAACTCTTTCTTTTTATATAACAAAAAGATGATCAAGATTTTAAACATCTTACTAATTCTTTTAAAATGAATGTAACTATCAAGTAATCAAATCACTGACTTTTTAACAGATCTAAAAAAATGACGCTATTTAGGATTAGATCAAACCGACCAAAATACAATAATATATAAAAAATTCACCCGTTGGCACTATATATCATCATGTAGTTATAGTATGAATTTTGAACAAACAAGATCATACCAAGTCTTACTTCTTATATATACACCAAAACGGCCCTCCTGTTCTGTGAATCAACTCGATTAAAAATGACAACCATTTCAAGTTTCTTCAAGATTTTAAGTTACAGGGACCACGTGGACAATGTTTTAATCGCGATCGTTCTATCCACTGTTATATGGTATATTTGGCTTTACGCCAAATCCAAACGTCTGTCTCATCCCTTGCCTCCGGGACCTTGGGGTCTTCCCATAATCGGAAACCTCCCGTTCCTCAAACCAGAGCTTCATACCTACTTTCAAGGGCTGGCTAAAACGCACGGTCCCATTTTCAAACTCTGGCTCGGTTCCAAGCTGACGATTGTTGTCACCTCCTCTGAAGTGGCCCGTGAGATTTTAAGAACTAACGACGTCATTTTTGCGAACCACGATGTTCCTGCGGTAGCTCTCATTAACATGTACGGTGGTATTGATATCGCCTGGTCACCATATGGACCGAGG
>OVBI01001924.1:0-26399 GCA_900406495.1 Sisymbrium altissimum | reverse complement strand
ACTAAAAAATGACAACGAAGAGTAACCAAAATGGACAGACAAAAATGGTCACGGATTAAACATTAGTAACTGGCCACGGATTAAACATTAGAAAACATAACCAATTTCAGCATTCACCCGAAATATTACAAACCGTTACAAATCCTTAACTTAATAGAATACAACAAAAAAAGGATCTCACACAAAAATGTCGACCACAAAAAACCTGTCCACACAAAAACTGACCACACATTTCTGTCCATCATAACCTATCCACAAAACAACCTAAACCGAACTACAAAGATAGTATCCTGGGAGCATACACTCCTTGTAAATGTCCATCGCGTACTGTTTACAGAAATCATCCACAAGATCATCACTGATACCAGACATAGAGGGAGGCGGATCTCCATTACAATGCATCTCCATATATTTGAGTGGCCAATGACCCGCAATCCCCTGAACAATGGTTCTCGTAAAGTAATCAAATCTGAGAAATCAATTGCTTTAATTATTTACAGTCGAGATGATAACTTTTCCAGGTAATCGTATTCAAAAACGTAAATCGAAGTCCTCACCTTTTCAAAAAGACGGCGACAGACAGATTTCACGGCAACGCCCACCGCAATTGACAGAAAAACAGAGGCTCCGTTTTCGAACAGGTCACGGTGACGGGTTTTCAAAGAGAGAAAGGGGAAAAAAAATCGGGACTATCAAACTCCAAATGTAACACACCCACCGACCGACAGTGTGTACTCGCCGAGATTAAACTCTGAATCAAACGTAAAATCACCGGGATTCAACTCAGGAAGAAGAAAGGTTCTGCAAATTTACCGCTAAATGGAATCACACTAAAATTAGGGTTTTTACCTGAGAGAGACAAAAGAGTGAGATTAAAAGAGGGAGATAAAAAGGGGTGAGACGAAAAGGTGTGACAGTTGGTTGGAAAGTAACGAAAGAAATGATAGTTTGGTTACGATTGAGGACTTCTCCGACTTTTCCCCCTCTCAAAGTACACCTACAATTAAAAGTATCTTTTTTGTTAGATTTTAGGGATAAAGTACCCTTCTATGTAAACAACTCAATCTCAAAACTTCTACATACATGATCATCAAACATTTACTACAAAAATGAATCAGAAGGCTTGGACTAATTGAAGGGTAAAATCGATTTTACTAATGTGTTTTAAGGTTTAAACTGTAAATCCGGCTATTTATATGACTATTTATATGCCTAAAACGCAGCGTTTTCTTGATAACCGAGGAAACCGAGGAGCTTTTGCGCAAAAGGGGACTGAGAAAATAATAGTGTAAAATACGAGGGTTCAATTAGCAATATTGTTTTCTTTTTTCCCTTCACTACCGTCTTAAACCCAAGATTCACACAGACCGCCTTTTTGACTCGAACAGAAAACCTTAAAAGGCTCTCTCTTAAACCCTTAAACCTGCGCCGTCTCCCAAAAACCAATTTTGCTCTAAAAAATCCCTCAATTGCTTTCATTTATTAACGTAAGGCTTTCTTCCTATCTATTCCGTCGATTTCAATTTTCATCGACGACTACTAAACCTAATTTTTATCAATTGATTCGTCGTTTACACATAAACCCTAATTTGGTGTCTCAGGTTTCGCGATGGCTATTGACGGGAGTTTCAATCTTAAACTTGCGTTGGAAACGTTTTCTGAACGTTGCCCCAAAGTGACAGCTTTTCCATTTTTCAATTCGATTCTCAACAGAGTAAGTTATACTAGTAACTCTTTACTAATGGATTTGGAGTTTGTTATGAAATGTTTTTGTCTTGTTGGATGTTTAGGGAGAAGAAGTGGTTGATAACGAAGATGTGATTAGTGCTTTAGCTGATGTGTTTCTTCACCCGGAGTTTACGATTCCGTTGGTTCATTACTTCCTTCCCGTTATAAGAAGAGTTGTAGATAGAGTGGTTGGTCTTCTTCATCTAGTGGATGATTTAAGCTCAAGTGCTGACTACTCAGCGGATGTGTCAGTCTTGGAAAATGCTATGAAGGAAGGTGTTAGTGTGATTGATTTTTATGTTCGGCGTGGACAAAGGCTGGAGCTTCATGAGTGTGCTTGTTTGGCGTTTAGTCGTGCTCTTCATTTGAATACGTCTTTGTTAGGGTAAGATGATATCAGTCTAAGAAAAGCTCGACTAGTTTCCTAACAGAAGCTTTCCGACTAGTTTCCTAACAGAAGCTTTCCTTATTCTGTAGGTCTATTCTAAGATATTTTAAGAAAGCTCCACCACCATACGAGCGGATTCTTGTGAAAGAAATCGTTTCTGAGTCGCAGAAGGAGGTATGCTTGTTATCTTTGACATTTATAGATGTAAGAGCATAATATGGTCGGTTTTATTGAATTTTTTTGTTGTTGTTTACCCTTGAATCAGGCTGCTACAGCTGCATACTTGCTTTGTCTTCAAGTATCATATCGTTTTTTGGTTATTAAACCTGAGGTTTTCTCTAAGTTGTGGGATTGGTCCTGTTACTTGGACTCCATGAAAAGGCTCTCAGATTGTCCAAGGCAAAAAAGGTTTTTGGAAAAGCACCGAGAGGCGGTGTGGTGTGGGATACTAATTCTTTCTGTTGTTTTGAGATGCAGTGACAGATTGGCAGGATGTTACGGTTTTGAAGGAGAGGAAGCGCTCTCATGCTTGCTACGGTAATCTGTTTTCATCTGTACTGAAGACTTCTTAATTCATTTATCGTCTTAAGTTTTGTTTCTGAATGGTTATTTTCTTTGATACATTCAGCTGGGAAGAATTTTGTCAGGATATAGAAATAGAAAAGGCTGGATTATACATTCAATTGCCAACATACACGGGGTTGAGGTCTTTTCAAGATTTTAGTACCCTTGTACCTGGGATTCACAAGCCACAATCAGCACGGGTAGACGAAAAGGAGCCGTTGATGAAGATTCGGAGGCGGGACACCTGGTCGGTTTTACTTTGTGTTTCCTTTCTAATAAATTTCTCCACTTTACCCACGTGTACTAGTTGTTAATCTTCTCATTTCGGGTTGATTCCTCCTTCTTCAATTCAGGGATGTGAAATCTTTCTCTGAACCATTTGAAATTCACTCTAGGGTGAAGAAGTCGTTTGAAATGGTATCACTGGCTGTTAGTCAAAAACGACCTGTTCTTCTGTACGGTCCCTCGGGCTCTGGAAAGTCTGCCCTCATTAGAAAGTTGGCTGATGAGAGTGGTAACCATGGTATGATATATTTTTTTACATGTACCCGTATCTATCTCAAATGTTTTTGTACGTAACTAAATTCAAGGAACTTTCTACTTTACTAGAAGAGGAAAAGTAACTGTCTTAAGATATTGCTGTGCATACTACTACACTGAGTGTTTCCACTGTTAAAGTGAATTCCTGAAACTGAATTATTTCTCTCTATATTTTGTTTTTTTCTTATGCTTCTATTTTTTTGGGTAGTTGTATATATCCACATGGATGATCAACTTGACGGGAAGACGTTGGTTGGCACTTATGTGTGTACTGATCAACCAGGCGAATTCAGATGGCAGCCTGGCTCACTTACCCAGGTTTGTTGCATAGAATTCAGTTGGCAGCCTAGAATTCAGTAGGCGGTATCTATCCTCCTAAGTTTACCTTCTTTTTTTTTTTTTTTCCCCATCTTGGCAGGCTATTATGAATGGTTTCTGGGTGGTTCTTGAGGACATAGACAAAGCTCCATCAGATGTTCCCCTCGTCTTGTCACCTCTGCTAGGAGGCTCATGCTCATTTGTGACCAGCAATGGAGAGGTAAATATTTTATTCTTTCTGCTTTCAACTTCTTATGTGGAGGGCACACACTTTTTGTACTTTATTTTAGGTATTTGTGTTTTTCCTCAAAGATGTATTCAAGTCTCTGAGCTTCTTCACTTTTAATCTTTTCGCAGGTGATACAGATAGCAGAGAGTTTCCAACTGTTTTCAACCATATCTACACCCGAATGCAGTATATCACACATCAGGGAAGGTATATTTTGCAGACACTACTTAGTTTGACAGCTAGCTGTTGCATTCGTTGGCCTGATCCTGCGTTAGATCTACCATTGATATCTGTGTCCTTGCTAAAGTAATGTGATCTAGGGGTAACATGGTTGTAAATTGAGACAGAGGGTACTTTAGTTGGATAATCTTGAAACCTGCAACTTTGCATTGGAGTTTATTGCTTGAAGCATAGAGCCAAATGTCGATAGAGATTAAGAGGCTCAACAAACGGCTGTTATAATGAATTGTCATGTTGGCTAATGTTGGCTTATCTTTTGAGTTCTTGCTAAAACAATGAATTTCATTTACTGTCACTCGGTGTCAGTTGACATATACGGTCAATCTAGCGATTGATTAATATGGCCTTTCGCAAATGACCAACCTACCTCAAAGTGCGAATTTCCAATTTTATTGATGTTCTCAACACTAAAGCTTTTACAAGGCCTTGTAGCTACTTATATTGTCACGTGGCGTTAGGGCTTTAGGGCTTTGGGGATCCCTTACTTTCCTTGCTGCAAATAAGATCCCTTTCAGGAAACCTTATTATTATTTTTGTCTGGTTTTCTTGGAGGTAGCTGGAAATGCTCTAAGTCCTCTTTGGAGGAGAATTGTTGTTTATCCACCAGATCGTGAAAGCTTGCAAAACATTGTGGGTGCTCGGTATCAAAAGCTGATACCTATTGCGGAGAAACTTATTGGTAGGTTCCTCCTGCACGTACCCCCCTTTATATGGATTCTGTACTCACAGTGAAACTATTCCATCTTTGCAGAAACTTATGAAAATGTCAACTCTGCTCTTCATCCCCAATTCTCTGGTTCAAAAACTGAAAACTCAGCTACTTTCAGTTCTCCAAGTAGATTTTCACTGAGGTAAGCAACTAAACATATATCCATAAGTTTTCTTGTTCGTAATGGATTGGTCATTCTATTCTTTCTGAACCAGAGATCTGCTCAAGTTGTGTGAACGGGTTCAGGGTCTGTCCTCGTATGATGGTCATGCAATTTCTCAGGAGGTAAGATTCTTTGAATTTTTCTTATGTTAGTCTCTTATTCTAATTTCATTTATTTAATTTTGCGTTTTGTGCTTTTTCCTCAGGCAGCAGATATATTCTCAGCGTCTTATATGTCAACTCAAAACAGAGTGACAGTAAGTGAAATTGTGGCTAGCGTTTGGAATGTTCCTGTTCCACAATCTCAGCATAAGCCCCCGATTCAGGTATCTTAGTGTTCTTGACAGTGTGTTGCCTTGCTGCTTTGAGATTGTTTACTAATTTTCCAATGAACTACAGGAACTTTCTAAAACTCTTAGAATTGGCAGAGTTTCTCTACCACTTGGTGAAACTGCGGTTAGTTTTTAAGCATCTCCGTCCTATTAATACAAATATTCAAATGTCAAAGCATTATTGATCTACTTTTTTTTTTTCAGTCACATGATCGGTCGAGGTTTGTTGAAACACGCACATCCACACGGTTACTTGAGAAAATAGCTCGCTCTGTTGAGTACAACGAGCCAGTTCTCTTAGTAGGAGAAACAGGGACAGGAAAAACTACTCTAGTTCAAAATCTTGCACAGTGGATCGGACAGAAACTCACAGTTTTGGTGTGTTTTGACGTACATTCGTATAGGGACCTGTCTATCGTAGTTATATCATATAATTTATAATTTTCTTTTATTTTATTGCAGAACTTGAGCCAGCAAAGTGATATAGTTGATCTACTGGGAGGTTTTAAGCCTATTGATGCAAAGCATATGTGCAGAATGCTGTACAATGAATTCAGTGAACTGGGAAGAAATTCAAAGATGAAGGTATTTAAGTTACTCCCTCTTAAAATTCCTCCTGCACTCATTCCTAACCAGATACCTATCAGAATGAATTTAGCATCTTGCTGAGTCTTGAGTCCTTCTCGTTTTTTGTATCCAGGATGATTCAGACGTTATGAAATGGCTGCGGAAAAACTTTAGAGCCAAGAAGTGGGATACATTTTTGAGAGGGTTAAAGAAAACTATTGATCATCACATTAAAAGTGGGGAAGAAAGGTCTCGATCTGGTAGGAAGAGGAAGAAACCGGAAGAGATTGAGAATTGGACTTGTATGTCCAAAAAAGTGGAGAAGATTCATCAACAGATTTGTTCAGGTGGAATGGTTTTCAAATTTGTGGAAGGTGCATTTGTGACTGCCCTCAGGGAGGGGTATTGGGTTCTACTAGATGAAGTGAACTTAGCCCCACCCGAGATATTGGGCAGGCTTATTGGTGTTCTTGAAGGTTTGAGAGGATCACTTTGTTTAGCTGAGAGAGGGGATGTAATGGGCATTCCCAGACATTTGAATTTCCGTTTGTTTGCCTGTATGAATCCTGCCACGGATGCTGGTAAGCGAGACTTGCCGTTCTCCTTCCGTAGTAGGTTTACAGAGTATGCTGTGGATGATAACTTGTCTGACGATGACCTGGAGATATTTGTGAGGCGATTCTTAGGTGGACGTGAATCTGACAGTAAGTTGGTAGGCAACATTGTTTGCTTTTACAAAGAAGCTAAAAGGCTATCTGAAGAATGCTTGCAGGATGGTGCTAATCAGAAGCCACAGTATAGCTTAAGGTCTCTTTACCGTGCGCTAGAGTATGCGATAAAAGCAGAAGGTATTGGCGGATTTCAGAAAGCATTATATGATGGATTTGCCATGTTTTTCCTTTCCTTATTGGATGCCTCCAGTGCTAAGATTATGAAGCCACTGATAAAACTTATCTCAAGAGAAAGTAGCCGAGGCCAACCACTTCAACGATACTTGGGAGAATTAACAGACAGTTCTGATGAATTTGTGGTGAACTATGTCAAGACGAAGAGTGTAATTGAACACCTTAATCATTTGGCGCATGCCATTTTTATTAAAAGATACCCTGTTCTCTTACAAGGACCAACATCCAGTGGAAAAACAAGCCTTGTCAAGTATCTTGCAGCAATAAGTGGAAACAGATTTGTTCGAATCAATAATCATGAGCAGACTGATATACAAGAATATTTAGGTTCCTATATGACTGATTCTTCAGGGAAGCTTGTATTTCATGAAGGAGCGTTGGTGAAGGCAGTCAGGGATGGGCATTGGATTGTCTTAGATGAACTAAATTTGGCCCCATCTGATGTCTTAGAGGCACTTAACAGATTGCTTGATGACAATAGGGAGCTTTTTGTGCCTGAACTTGGTGAAACAATCTCAGCGCATCCTAATTTTATGCTCTTCGCTACACAGAACCCTCCCGCTTTATATGGTGGACGCAAAATATTGTCTCGAGCTTTTCGTAACCGCTTTGTGGAGATTCACGTTGATGAGATTCCAGAAGATGAACTGAGTGAAATTCTTACCGAGAAGTGTAAGATTGCAAAAAGTCATGCTACAAAAATGGTTGAAGTGATGAAAGATCTGCAGCGCAACAGGCAGAGTAGCAAAGCTTTTGCTGGAAAACATGGATATATAACTCCAAGAGATCTATTCCGGTGGGCAGATCGTTTTAGGGCTTATGAAGGTAAATCTAATGAAGAACTAGCCAGAGATGGGTATTACCTTCTTGCAGAAAGGCTTCGTGATGACACTGAGAAGCTAGTTGTTCAAGAGGTGCTGGACAGACATTTCCGGGTCAGCCTTGCAAAAGATGATGTGTATAGAGAGGTAAGTTTCGTTTTCTAGTTTGAAGCTTTTATAAAAACTCTTTTGTTATATATATTGTACTCGTTCATTTTAGGTTGCCTGAAATTAGTTTATATTGTTGGTCTTCTAACTTCGTATATCCTTTGGATGTAGCTGTGCCATATAATGAGCTACTTGTTCTGGATCTTTTGCATTTTCAGTGCCACTAATTTTATTTCTGATAGATTATGTTTCAAGGAAGCTGTTGGTCTTACTGGATTATTACCAAGTTTTAGTATTACTGCATCATTACTAAGCTTTGCTAATTCTTACCTTATTCTTATGTTGATGATGATTTCTGTTCTGTTTTGTTTTGTTTTGTTTTGTTTTCTGTCTGCCAGGAGCTTCTAAAGTTGGATGAGCCATTTTCCATGTAATTGCCTTTCCCCTCATATACCCTCTATTATTGAATCAATTTTTTTCGAGCATGTTTGTTTGATCTTGTACACTCTTGAGTTGAATTGTGTGGTGCTATTTCAATCTTTATATAGGGAAAACAAAACAGTCACCTGGACTAGAAGTATGTGGAGACTATTTTTTCTGATCGAGCGTTCTTATAAACTGCGTGAGCCTGTTCTTCTTGTTGGTGAAACTGGAGGAGGCAAAACAACAATCTGCCAACTACTAAGCGAGTTTAAGAAGCTACGATTGCACATTCTTAACTGTCATCAATACACAGAGACATCTGATTTCCTTGGTGGGTTCTTTCCTGTGAGAGACAGATCCAAATTAGTCACGGAATACGAGAATCAAGTCAAGCAGTTGAAGCTCTCCGAGGCATTAGCACCTTTTGGCCAAGATATTGAACTTTCTGCAGATATTGGTAGAGCTGAAGTGTTGATCAAATCGATAGAGGCAGTTCTGGAGAAGTACAAAAATGACTCAGTTGGAATGGTAGTCACACCGCAGAATATCGATGTTCTTGAGAACATAAGGAACAATATGGTGATGCTGTATCAAAAGTGGCGTGCAATTTTTGTGTGGCAAGATGGTCCCCTTGTGGAAGCAATGAGAGCTGGAAATATCTTTCTTGTTGATGAGATATCTTTGGCTGATGATAGTGTATTAGAAAGACTGAATAGTGTGTTAGAACCAGGTAGGAAATTGTCGTTAGCTGAGAAAGGTGGTCCCGTCTTGGAGGAAGTTGTAGCTCATGAAAACTTTTTTGTTCTTGCTACCATGAACCCGGGTGGTGATTATGGAAAGAAGGAATTGTCACCTGCACTTCGTAACCGTTTTACTGAGATATGGGTCCCTTCTATTACAGAGACTGAGGAGCTCAGAAGTATTGCTTATTCTGGCCTTTCCAAGCCAAAGGAATCCAATATCGTAGATCCGATTATCAACTTCTGGGAATGGTTTAACGGGTTGCAGACTGGGAGATCGCTTACTATTAGAGATCTCCTCTCTTGGGTTGCGTTTGTCAACGTGATACATGAGAGTTTAGGACCAGCGTATGCTATTCTTCATGGAGCATTTCTCGTGTTACTTGATGGTCTAAGTCTTGGAACTGGTTTCTCTGGGAAAGATGGTAAAGATCTGAGAGAAAAATGCTTCGCTTTCCTCTTACAACAACTTCCGGTTCTCAATAGCGATACACTCCCTTTGGATCTTTCAAGAATGGAGCAATATGGCTGGGGTGATGCCAAAGCAATTTGTCAAGAAAGTAAGAGTGTTCTGCATGGGGACATGTTTGGCATCAATCCTTTTTACATAAATAAAGGTGATGAAACTCCTGAGATTGGTGGATTCGAGTTCTTAGCACCCACCACCTGCAAGAATGTGTTGAGAGTACTGCGTGCAATGCAGCTTTCTAAACCAATTTTATTAGAAGGTAGCCCTGGCGTTGGAAAAACAAGTCTGATAATGGCGTTGGGTAAATATTCTGGCCACAAGGTTGTGCGCATTAATCTTTCAGAGCAGACTGACATGATGGATTTGCTGGGATCGGATTTACCTGTTGAAAGCGATGAGGACATGAAGTTCGCGTGGTCTGATGGAATCCTCTTGCAGGCTCTAAAGGAAGGCTCCTGGGTTTTGTTAGATGAACTTAACCTTGCCCCGCAATCTGTTCTAGAGGGTTTGAATGCCATTTTGGATCATCGTGCTCAAGTCTTCATCCCAGAACTGGGTTGTACGTTTGAATGCCCCCCGACATTTAGAGTTTTTGCATGTCAGAATCCTTCTTCTCAAGGCGGTGGCAGGAAAGGTCTTCCCAAGTCCTTCCTTAACCGATTCACAAAAGTGTATGTGGACGAGTTAGTGGAAGATGATTACCTCTTCATCTGTCGCTCGCTGTACCCATCCATTCCCAGTCCATTGCTTTCAAAGCTTATTGCTCTCAATAGACAGCTACATGATGGTACTATGGTATATCGAAAATTCGGTCACGATGGCTCACCATGGGAGTTCAATCTACGTGATGTGATCAGATCATGCCAGTTTATGGAAGGTAGTAGCTAGAGTCATTTCGATATTTCATATTAACATTTCCAGGCGACCATAGTTGCTTCGACTAATTTGAGTTCTTGCGTCTTTTCAGGGGCAAAATATGACTTAGAAGTGGAAACCTTTCTCAATGTTCTGTATGTTCAAAGAATGCGTACCGCAGCTGACCGCAAAGTAGTTCTGAGTATTTATAAGGATATATTTGATAAAACCCCTTCTATAAATCCGTATCCTCGGGTTCAGCTAAATCCTGGATACTTAGTTGTGGGAACTGCTGCTATTAAACGAAATTTCACTGAGTCTAATATTTCCGGTGAGCAGTTGAAGATTTTGCCTGAAATCCGTCAAAATCTGGAAGCCGTTGCACATTGTGTGCAGAATAAATGGCTTTGTATCCTAGTCGGACCATCGTCATCTGGAAAGACTTCAGTGATCAGAATATTATCTCAGTTAACAGGATTTCCTCTTAATGAAATAAATCTTTCATCTGCCACTGACAGCTCTGATCTACTCGGTTGCTTTGAGCAGTATAATGCATTCCGTAATTTTAGATTGGTGGTGGCTCGAGTTGAGCATCTGGTTGATGAGTATAACAGTCTGTTATCACAGTCTTCCCAGGAGGCCCTTTTGAGCAAAACGAAGAGCTTGGTTTCCCGCTGGCTTTCCTTTTTATATAAGATTGATTCCGGCCTCTTGAAAACCCCTTCATCCTTCTTAAACGATTCTGACTCGCTCTCTAAACTAACCGAGATTGTAGAGTATCTGAAACAGGTCTTGGAAGAAGGTCTTTTGCCCGTTAGTTGGTCAAAAAAGAATCTGGACCAAATCTTGAAGACAATATTGAAGCTTCAAACTGATCAGAAAAAACAGTCAACGAAATTTGAATGGGTGACTGGCATGCTGATAAAGGCAATAGAAAATGGAGAGTGGGTTGTTCTTGAAAATGCAAATCTCTGTAATCCCACGGTAATATAATCTTCCTTTTCCGATTTCATTTCTGTTGGTTTTACCCATGTGAGCTTTCATCAGTTTGCGTGGATTATGTTTTACCAATTAGAAACAACTTTACTAATTTCCCTTGTATCTAATTCCCATCTTTAACTTAAATTTCAGGTACTTGATAGGATCAACTCTTTGGTGGAACCTTGTGGATCGATCACTATAAATGAATGTGGGGTTATTGATGGCGAACCTGTGACTGTTGTTCCACACCCTAACTTTCGTTTGTTCCTGTCTGTTAATCCCAAATTTGGGGAGGTGTCAAGAGCAATGCGGAATAGAGGTGTTGAGGTATTCATGATGGGGCCACATTGGCAGCTCAACGAGGAAGGCTCTAACAGCGATGAGCTTGTGCTGAGAGGCGTGAAAAGGTTTCTTGCTCTTTCAGGTATTCCAGGTGACAAGCTAGTTGCTTCTATGGCCAAAGCACATGTTCATGCATGGCGTAATGGTCAGAGCATTGGTGTACGGATCACATATCTTGAGCTTGAACAGTGGGTTCACCTCTTCCAACTGCTGCTCATGAATGGTAATCAACTTCTGTGGAGCTTACAGCTAAGTTGGGAGCACATCTATCTCTCTTCCCTTGGAGTAACTGATGGAAAAGAAGTTGTTGATCTTGGGCGTGATACGTATTTGTCAGATACTGAATCATTTTTGGGTGGGGTTATGTGCCTCCCTGGGGGATGGCCAAAGCCTTTCAACTTGAGAGACTTGATGTGGTACTCAAGAGAAACAACTGTCAGGCAGAATTGTATGTATCTGGAATTCCTAGGAGCTCAGTATGCATCTCATCAGTCTGAAATAAGCTACAATGTCAAATTGAGAGATAGGGAGTTGACTGCTGGGGATCCAAGAATAATTTATACTACCGATTCTTGGACGTTAAATAAAATATTGTTTCCGAAGGCCTTAATTGGGTCAACTTTTGCAGCAGATACAGCAAAATTGGACCGTGATTTAGCTTCAAAGAAGCTATTATATGCTGCCAACTGGGTCATGGAACAGGCAACCGAAGAGGATATTCAACTTTATCTGGTGTGGATTAGTTGGTTTGGTTCCAGGCTGCAACAACAATGTCCGTTTTTCCTGTGTTTTCTCAATATGTTGAAAGATGAATTGAAGCATCCAATCTGGAGTCATATATCCAGATGTCGAAAAAGCCTGAAATCTCTCTGCAAATTGGATCCAGATGCTGTTCCAATCCCGATGGTGTCCACCAAGTTGATTGATATAGCAGCATCAAATGACCTGTCAAAACCTTTTAGCAAACCCCTATTTGAGTCTCTCAGCTCTGTTGGCGTTCTTCGGCTTTCCTATCAGCAGTGGCTTTCAGAAAGTAACTACAACCACACCGATGTATCCTCTTTTATTCGTTTTCTGGATTCCCTTCGCGCATTGGAGAAGAAAATTCTTTGCGACATTGTTGGATCACCTTCTTTCAGTGTGTTGATTCAGCTGTACGCTGAAGTTATTGAAAAGCATTCATTCTTTTGGTCTGATTTGGTCTCGTCTTCAGATGAGTGTAAATTGTTTTCCTTTTGGTCACTGATAAAGGCTCTCAAAAAGTTGCGCAGTTCTTTTCCTGAAGAAGTTCATGTGGTTCTGGTAAGCCTACCTTTCAGTTATCCATTTTCTTTTTCTTCAAATTATTATACTGGGTGCTTAATAATTTCGGCTTTCTCTTGTAGGAGGAAAGCAAAAATATTAACAATATAGCTCTGCATGGTGAGCCAGAAAAGTCTTTACTATGGGCTTATGGAGGCCATCCTTCGTTGCCGGTATCTGCAGAGTTGTACCTTAAGCAGCAAACATTTCTACAGCTCTGCAGCACAGTTTGGCCATTAAAGTCAGAATCAGATGAACAAGGTTGGATATCTAAAATGTTTGATAATACATCTTTGATGGTTCTGTTAGAGAAATTAAACTCTCTTCTGACATGTATTTGGTGTTGGCAGGACATGATCATCTTACCAAAGCCATTGCATATTCTGGGCCTGAGTTATGTTTGCTTGCCTTGGAAGGTAATTTTAGTGAATATTTTCTGATCTATGTTTCACTTTACTTATCGCTCAAATACAAGTAGACTGTAATGTTCAAGAAATTGAGGCATTTACTGTATAGGATATTCAGAAAATAAACTACGCCAAGGGAACTTGGTGAAATATGCTAGATGTTTCTTTTCATATCTATGTGTGAATGATAGATGGTGCCTTTTATATTTGATTGTTTGGTATTATTTTGGGATTTTCTTTTTGACTTTTTTGATAAGGCGTCTTCTGTGATCAAACTAGCTTAAATTTTTTAAAGATAATATACGCTGAAATGAAACTTACTCAGTCAGTCTATAAAATTGTAGCTGTAATTCACATTGTTGTATTTTTCTGTTGTTCCTTCCAAAATATACAGGTCTTTGCATTTCATCATACATTGCCGATAAGGATGATGCCGCTGCTATACAACTAGATGAGATCAACCAGGTTTGTTTTCTTTATTGTACCGTGGTTAATCAGTTGTCTCTACCTGCTACTCACAATTGACCATCATCAACCAGATGTTTTTGGAGAGACTGGAACTAGAGAAGAAGAAACTGGAGGATAGAATGGGTTCCAGTGAGAATGATAATATTGAAAATAAATCTGCTGAATGCTGTGTTTTCCGGCCAGAGATTGTGGCTACAGGGTCTGGCTTTAGCAGTTGGATGAAGATATGTTCTATTGCTAGCAGTGAAAGTAGTTCGTTAGATGTAGAGTTACTTGCTGTTCTTCAACACATCTTGGTGGCTCGATCTACTGAACATAAGGTTAGGTTATATTGGAATAAGATGTGCATACTCTTTATAAATCCCTGGTAAAAATCAAGTTTCCTGTTTCCTTCTCCAAAACTTACCTGTTTGAGTTACAGGATCTTTTGGACGTTCGAAAACTGCTTAAACCTGCTCTAGAGTATTCATTATCCTCAACAAGACCTCCACAGACTCTGGTAGCTCATCAAAAACTCCTGTGGGCAATTGATGCACGTGACTCTGTACTGGGAGGTAAATAAAGTCGGCTCTTCAGTTTTTTTGGGTATGTCTACTTAAGTAAACTGGCTGATCATCTTTGGCTTTGTTGCAGTGGACACCAAAATTGCTGGTTTTGTTGTCGAGATGTGGTACTGGTGGCATTCTGTTTTATGGAAGAATAGTCAAATCGGTCTCATGGTAAACAAAATTAAATGACTTTTGTTCAGTCGTTACTTAGATTGCGCATTATGTTTAACATCTTTCTTTCATCTCATTCATGTTCACGGGGCCTACAGAGTATCTCAGATATCGGTAACTGTCGGGTTATGTCGCCTTCTATGCTGATTCAGCCTGTGAAAACAGCTACCGTTGATCAGATTCTGTAAGTGATGATCTTAACATATTGTGTGGCAGCTAACATTCATTTGCCACAATAATTTATGCATTGTATTGTGATTGCAATGCCTACCCTCCAGGATAATACACTTTGAATGTTGTATGATTGAAAACTACGGTTCCATTAACTAAAAGTTAATGCTCTTTTATTAATTTTATGCAGGAGAAATGCCTTTTCTGTTAAGGACTATCCTGTTCAATCAACGAAACTTCTTTCAGCTTCACGATTTCTATGGAAAAGCTCACAATCCTATCAAGAGATGCCTGGTTCTTTACTGTCAATAGCGCGTTCCCTTTTCCAACAGGTATCGGAGTCGTGATAAGTTTTGATAGTATCATCTGTTTCTTTTCACTCTGTGTGATATTGATTACGATTTAACCTCTGTAGATGGTATTTACGCACCAAAAGTCATTTGAGCCAAAAATGTTTGCGGAAATTAAATCTGTATTTGATGCGCTTGAGAAGGAGAACAAGGTATGATTTCAAAAATTGTTTTGTCCATTATTCCTTTCTCTTTCTTGTAAACATATTGGAATCTTCTTAAGGGTATAGGTTCTTTGTGGAGAATAGCTACACCTCGAAGTTTATGCTTCTCTTTTCGTTTATGCAGATGGATGTCATCCAGTATCTCATTTCACTGATCCGCTCATCAAGCCATCAGAAATTGAAATCTGTTACTCACTCGTTTGTCGAACCATTGGCGAAACATCTTTATTCTGAGTGCTCATCAAATGGTAGTGTATATAGTTTATCTTTAAGCCATAACAATTTTAGTGTCGGCAAGGTAAACCGTCCTCGACGTATGTAATTGTTCTTACAGCTTTATGCTCAACTTTTGTAGAATTCTACTCCAATCTTGGTTTGGCCTGGATTTATCTTGGAGGACTACGTTTCAATCTTTTGAATAGCTTGGATGTTATAGATCCAGCCATGAAGATTACTTGTAAGCTGGCAGAACTACAAGAAAAAATTTCATCGCTGAAGCTAAACATAGAGGTGGTTACTCTTTGCATTGTGTAGGTTTACAATAGCAGTTGCATATTATCTGTGTTTCTGTTTTTTTATTTATCTATATCAATCTTTTAACAGGTCCGGGAAGAATGTGAGTATCTGTCTGGATTGCTTTACACTGGAGACAATGACGAAAGAAGTGAAAGCACGTTATCTAAGCTCAAAANAAGAAAGGTATGTAGCAGCCACTGTAGCTTTTCCCCCATTTTCGCTGCGTGATTATTTTATGACCTATCCCCCCTCCGGACTGTTCACTTGTTTTTTTTTTTTTGCTTTCCTTCTGAACAGGTTATTTTTCGCTCTGATCCTAATAAGTACCAGAATTTGAGAAGAGCGCTGAATGAGTTTGCGGGATTCCTCACACGTCCCATAAGTCTGGTCGAGGATATTAAAAAGCTTGATTGGAACCAGGTTGTTGAGCAAGTTTTCAACTGGCAGGAGACGGCAACATCTTTTGTTGATCGGCTGTCCAGTGACTATTCCGAATATGTTGATATAACTCAGCCAATACAAGTTTCGGTATACGAGATGAAATTGGGTTTATCACTCTTTGTCTCTGGTGCTCTCTTGGGAAAATATCTCGACAGATTTGACGTAGACACGGTTGACTCAGTCATGGTACTTACCTCTTGTTTATCAAAAATGTTTGTACGTGTCATTTCCTGTAGACGAAAGTTTCATGATATATGATCCTTGCAGGAAACAATCTATGCCTTAATGAGGTTTCCAAGGGGGACCTCCTCAGCTTCATCTACCTATATCGAGAGCTTGCCACCGCTGCACCTTTCTCATGATGCAGATTCTCGTGCTAAGTCTTTAGGTTTGGATGTTAGCTTGCTGCACAAAATGATCTCTGTTTCAAATGCAGAAGATTCGGGAAAAGTAACGTTTCATTTGATTCCCTCAATTTACCATTTTTAGATTTATGATTTTCCTACAAATAATGAAAAGGATTGTCAGACTTGTGAGAATTACTTATGGTCTGCTTGATTATTGTAGGTCTCTGAGTTGCAACTCAAAATTGCTCTATACAAAAATCTGCATGCTCGTGTTTTGCATTTTGTTTCAAATACCGGCCTAATGGATAAAGCTTCTTTTGAGGTAAAATACTTGCTTAGTTGTATGCATGTGAATATGTGTTATCTAACTCTAACGTTGCATGAGTTCCATCCGCAGATATTGGATCAAATATATCTTGAATTGGTCAAAATTTGGATGGAGATGAAGTTTCAAGTAAGAACTAAGGCTGACGCTCTTTCTGGGCTCTACAAATTTCGTTCCCGTGACTTCAAAATTGAGAGTGTCATGGAAGTGGATATATCTGCCCTTGGCAAGTACTTCCCAAATGATAGTTTCTCAGAGTGGCAAGAGTATCTAGCTGATGATGATATGAAGCTTATGGTAAACCTTTCGTTCTTATGCTCCACTGTTAATTCTCTTGTTTATCACTTCTGATTTTTCTTTTGCTCTCCACAGACACAAACTGATCAGGATGAAGAAAATTTGGAGGATGATTGGGACTTGATACAGGAGCATGTGGATAATATATATAGCACGCACAATGAGTTATTTGGTTTCTGTGATCTCTCTGAAAAGGTATTGGCAACAACCGTTTATATATTTAAATCTGCAATTGTAGCATTAGTACCAGTCGCATTCTTTGTCTCTAATTTGACAATATATTTTATCCAGTCTGGAAGATTATGTATCACTGACAGTAGAAGGCTGGATTCATTCACTGATTCCTATGAACTTGGAGTCAGTATGATGAAAGGTGACCATCGTACGCTATTTCTCGCTGGTGTTTTTAAAAATAGTTGAATTCGTCACATTAAATATATTATTGGATTATTTCTTGATTTCAACAGGGCTAAGGGGTTTATTTACATCAAGCTTGGATGGAAAACTTGTTCCAGAACATTTGCTTCGTCTTTGCGTGGAACACAAGAAAAATTTCAGTTCATACGATCAGTCTGCCAGTAAATATAACTTCTACAAGGTCTGCTACCCTTTTGCTAAAGAAAATCATCTGCTCGTATTTATTTTACTTCCGCCTGTGGTCTGATAGTATCTTTTATAGGACTTTGATGGTCCTGAGCTGGGGAAAATGGTCAAGTTTCTCACTCCACTTCAACGGAGAATTCATTCTCTATTGCAAGAACAAGAAGACCATCCTGGTCTTCAGAAACTTTCTGATGTCCTTCGAATGCTCTTGGCTATTCCTTCAAGTACTCCGCTGGCAAAGGTATTCATATACTCAAATTGATTATACAAGATACTGTATCAGTCAGCAAGAAAGCAACTCTGTGGTAACATGTCTCTGATTTATCGAAAGTATCAGTGCGATGGTTCGCACAAAAAAAAAAAATCTAGTAGCTTCTACCCATGGAATAACCGTCTTCACCTTGCCGTCACTTTAATGTTTTTTAATGATCCATCATAACTATTAATTTATTAAACCATTACTTTCTTGTTTGCCATTGTTCGTGAAGGCTCTTTCAGGATTGCAATTTCTGATTTGCAAGGTCCAGAATTTACAGGAAGAGGGATGTAAATTGCCTATCTCTGGTATGGATTTTAATCTTTTCTTACGCTGGGTTGATTATGGATTCTCTGAATTAGTGGTTCCATTTGTTCCTTCTTTTATTTCTTCTATTTATCGGGTGTTGCATTGTGTTTTTTGTGTCTAAAGATCTCTTGGAGCCAATTATTTCCCTCGCAAGCTCTTGGCAGAAGTTGGAATTTGAGCGCTGGCCTACATTGCTTAATGAGGTTCAGGATCAGTATGAACTAAGCGCTAGGAAGGTAGGAATAGTTAGAAAATTTTGTAGTCATGAACAATAATACTGTTTAAGGGTAACACTTAACTTTTTTCTCTCTCCAGTTGTGGCTTCCTTTGTTTTCAGTTCTGTTCCAGAAGGATAGTGTTGAAGTTTCAGAACATGAAAGCGAGTCTATTTCACAAAGGTGTGCACAAAACGAATATTGTGGTGCTTACATTTGTATTCTTGCAAGTATTCGGTCATCTAATAGATCTTTTTGGTACAGTTTGTTGGAGTTCATTGAAACGTCAAATATTGGTGAATTTAGGAGACGTCTTCAGCTTCTCTTTTGCTTCCTTCTTCAATTAAGTATGGGTTGCTCTTTGGGAATATATTCAAGGTTAGCTGCGTATAATATATCACCTAATTTCTTCTTTTGTTCTTTTTCTCGTCGGTTTCATCTTGAAGGATTAAAGGAGTTTCACCATTGTTTCCTTCGCTATTGGTTGCACATCCACTGTTTACAGTTGACTGCTTACTTGACTGGCTGTCTTTTTGCCTTAACTCATGCTTTTACTTTGACAGTGATTCACACAAGAGGAAGGTTGAAATTTGCTACAATATTTTTGGGTTCTATATTCAGTTTCTACCAGCGTAAGCTCCTTTAAAATTTTGTCGTGATTTTTATCAGTCAAGATTGTTTGGCCAGGGTAGTGTTCTCAATTCAAATTTGTTTTATCAGTGTGATGGAACAGGTAGATTTAAGTAGAAAAAATGTTGAAACTGAGTTAAAGGAGGTTCTAAAACTTTGTCGGTGGGAGAGGCCAGATAATTATCTGCTCATTGAGACCAGTAGAAGAACCAGGCAAAAGGTCAAGAAGCTGATACAGAAGTTTACTGTAAGTAATTAGTGACTCTTCCATTTCATTATCTGAGTGTTATTATATAGGATAGAGAGATTTCTGTGACCTTTATAAGTTGAAATGGCGGAGCCTTTTCAAAGAGATTTCTAAGTGGCCTCTTTTTTTCTTGAGCAGGACATGCTGCGGCGCCCTGTAATGCTTGATAGGCCAAACCTAGCGAAGGAAAGAGTTCAGTTGCTCCCTCTACTAGGTCCTGATCTAATGAATGGAGCATCCGACATGAGGATGGAGGTTTTAGTTAGTGATTTAGATGCAGAGCAATTGAATGACAGGTATACTTTGTGCATGCCTTTCTGCATTATTAGAAGTCTATGGAAGCTAAACCCTCCATTACTTATGCTTTAAACTTTTTTTGGTAGGTTTTCCTGGTATGCTGTTTGGAGGAATAAATTAAAAGAGTCAGTAGGAAACTTCCACCAAGAAATGCATTATAAAACATTATTGATGGGTGAAGGTTCGTTTCTACACTTGCTCCGTTCATTCGTGGTTCTATATGGTCGTTTTTTTTTTTTTTGGGAGTCTGCATATTCTTAAGCTTGCAAAACACGGTTGCAGAGCATCAGCATCCTTCCCCTGTCTATCAAGGTGATTGGAAAAATTTGTGGAGTACAGTTGCTAATATTGGTGAGAAGATAGCGAGCTGTTTAGATCTATGGAGAAACAGTGACAGGGATGTTGCAAAAAAGAGGGCCCTGCCTGACCTTCTCAAGTCATTGGAAAAAAGTGGTTTGCAGAAACACAAGTTCGAAAATGTAGAGGTAAGCTACTTATTTTGGCGATATCTAATTATGTTCTTACTTCCCATACATGCTTCAGTTACTGATCAACTATATTCTCTGATGATCTTCTTTTATAGTTGTCAAGTCATTTTAAAGGGTTGCTTTATCAGCCAGCATACGACCCAAAGCATCTGTTGCTGCTAACAGATACCAAAAGTAGCATACACACTTCCAGGGTTGTCGAAGATCAAAACAAGGAAAATTCACTGGTTGAGTGGAGAGCGGCGAATGAATTTTACTTTAAGAGCTTGGCTTCAGTGCAGCTCATGTTAAATATTGAACGTAAACACTCAGATATTACATCGGAGCAGGTAGACTTTCGGCGCTTGTAATTTATATCCGAGCTTCTCTGAGTCTCATTTTAATCAGTTGTTGCAAACTTGTAGAGTCCTCGCACTAAATTTCTTATGTTAACAGGTCAAGCGGTCAATCTCATTTCTCAACCATCTGGTGGAAATACAACGGCAGCAAAGGCAAACTGCGTATGGCTTTGCTGAACTTCTCAATCGCTTTCGCCAGTGTGTTTTATCTTTAGCAAATTTACTGGGGGATTCAGTTGAGAAGGACAGAAAGGATGATTCTGTGTTCAGTTTTCCCCAAAATCAACAAGCTATCTTCAATTGCTTGTGGCTACAGAAGGTATATTTCAGCTTCTAACTTGAATGATGTGCCCTGAACCTCTATTGCAACAACACTTGGTTAATTTGTTACTTCTCGTGATATGGCAGCAACTATTTGATAACACTAGTGCAATGCTTCTTGACGAGTTGACGTTGCTGAGAACAGTTGGAAGTACACACATGGACTCCTGTCAAACTGTGAAGACCTCATCACAGAGCTTGCTCAGCTTAATAGAAAAGCTAATTCCTATCGCTCAAAATTCGAAGGTGCCGAATCCTTGGGCTTCTTTTTAATCTTTCTTGTCTGTGATTTCTTGCAATAGTCTGAATATGTCTTTTTCATCAGGCTTCACTGGATATGCTTCTACTTGATTCCAACGGTTTTATCATCACGCCGAGTAGCTGTCGTAATAAGTTTGTCACACAGCATATGGTTCAGCTGCTGTGCCACAACTTTGATCAGCTTACGGACCTTGAGAATCAGATTTCGGCTTTCTGTGAAGACAACGAGAAAATATATGCTAGAGACGTTCTTCTTAGTCATTTTTCCCCCGTCTTTAAAGAGGTATCCCTATCGTTTCACCCTTAATTGATTCTAGCCGAGCAAATAGATTGTGTTTAGGGTTCTAGAGTCTGACTTATGAAATGAAATTAATGCAGGGGAAATTGCTGGCCGAAAATCTGAACTGTTTACTTAAAACGGGAGACCAATCAACTGGAACGGAACCCAAGGAACAATTTGATTTTGAAGCAAATCTTGCAAGTACATTTGCCAATGTTAAGGATGTAATTGGAAAGCTTTGCTCTTATAAAGACGGAAGTGTTTCTCAAGCAGAGGAAGGGAATATTACTATATGGGATGGTCTGTTTAAGAAGGCAGAAAAGGACCTGAACCTCGATAACTTGTGCAAACTGCTGTCAGAAACATTTGGTTCCATTGTAAGTTGGATTGTCTTTTGAAGTACGGGGACGCTATTTTTCTTTAGTCTTCCAGCTTGAATTGAAATGAGGCTGTTATTTTCGCAGGAACAACTGTTGAACTCATCAGGCGTACTTTCAGCTTGTGTTGGAGACCAGTTGAGGAAACTTCAAGCATTTTTGGATCTTTTATTGAGCTTTTGCGATTGCTACCTGAAAGAGTTTTTGGCCATAAGTAAAACGGTATGTTTTTATCTTTTGCTGTTCTTTCAAAGGCATTCGGCACAATAATTACACTCGTATGGGCTCTCTATCCCTTTAATTGAAAATTTTGGTACCTTGTGAACTTTTTTGGTTTGTAGGTGTCATTGATAACCCATGTCCTTGCAAGTGTTCTGGCCGATCTATTTACTAAAGGGTTTGGCATCTCCAAAAACGATGAAGATGATGACTCTAAAGATGAAAAATCAGAAACTGCAGAAGGTACTGGTATGGGAGATGGTGTGGGAGCAAAAGATGTAAGTGACCAAATAGAAGATGAAGATCAACTGCGTGGCACAGATAAGAAGGTATATATCGTCTTTTCCTTATTGCCACCCATTCCGGAATTTTACATGGATCTTTTTCACCAAGTTTGATTTTCGTCCGCTGTCTCTGCAGGAAGAGGAAGAGAAAGAGCAAGATACTCCGGACGATGATCTGGGGAAGAATAAAGGTATTGAGATGAGTGACGAATTTGATGGCAAAGAATATAGCCTTAGTGAGGATTCGGATGAAGACAAGGAAGAGAAGGAAGACGAGGAAAGCGAGGATGAGCAGTTGGACTCTAAAATGGGAGATGCAGGATCTGATGCTGAAAAAGCTGATGAAAAGCCATGGGACAAGGGTGAAGATGAGGAGGCAGAAAATATGAATGAGAAGAATGAATCTGGACCATCTGTTGGTGACAAGGACACAAAGGAGCTAAGAGCCAAGGATGATGATGGTGTTGACACTTCCGATGAGCCTGAGGAGCCCAATACTTCTGACAAACCGGAAGATGGAAACGATGAGAATGTGGATCAGGATAATTTTGGTGACCCAGAAAATTTAGAAGATAAAATCCAAAACAAGGAAGAAGCACTTGCAGATCCACCTGGACTAACTCCTGAGTTGGGTAATGAACAGACAGATGATGCCATGGAGATTGACGAAACAGATGAGGTCGAAAAGGAAGATGAACAAGAAGAACCTACAGAAGATCAAAAGAATCCTGAAGAAGGTGAAAATGATGAAGAAACCCATGAGTCTGCTGAGGAAACAATGGAGGCTAGGGCTGAAGATGTGTCTGAATCACCCCAAAAAGAAGATCCTGGAAATGATCTTGAACAGAAATCTGAAACGGAACCAACAGAAGGAAAAGAGGTCATGTCAGAAGACATGAGGTCAAACGTCTGTAGTGATAATATTCCTGGTGTGGACTCTGGTTCACAAAACCCTCATGGATCTAATGGGTTGGGGGCAGGAAGTACAGCTCCAGAAGAAAATTTGGCAGCTTCTAATGTTGCGGATGAACTCACAGATTCGATGGATCTTCCTTCGGGTAGTAACACGGAGATGAACCTCACGATGACTAGCATGGCAACTGGTGAATCGTTGACGGACAACATACCTAAGATGGAATTTCCTCAGAGCCAGTCATCTACATCTCAACAGACCAAGGTTAATCCTTATAGGAACGTTGGTGATGCATTGAAGGAGTGGAAAGAAAGAGTTAAAGTCTCCTCAGACCTTGGAGAAAAGCAAGAGGCTGAAAATGAGATGGAGGACCCTGATGCCGATGAATATGGTTATGCTTCTCAGTTTGATGCAGGAACTTCCCAAGCTCTAGGACCAGCGTTGCCTGAGCAAGTGAACACAAATATGAGAGAGGGTGAATCCGAGGAAGAAAGACTCGCAGGTAATCAAGATGAAGCCTCCCCGATGGATATTGATGATGTGAACCCCGAAAACAAACCTGCTGTTCAGTCCAAACCGTCGATCAGGAGTAGCACCGCTGAACCGGTCCAAGAACCAGATACAGACGGTACCCACCAAGAGAACTCTCCTGATCAGAATGTTGGTGATGGTAACAGCAGGATGGACTCTATGGTCTCTGTTGACAATACGTTCTTAGGGCAAGATGCATGTAATCCTGACTGGATGCAGGTGACCGAAAAGGACTCAGAAAACAATCAGGATAATGAGGAAGATCCGGATGCCAGAAGTAATGCAGTTATTCTTTGGAGGAGATGCGAGTTGCTTACTGCGAAACCGTCTCAGGAGCTGGCTGAGCAGCTGCGTCTTATCTTGGAACCCACACTTGCTAGCAAGCTCAGTGGTGATTACAGAACGGGTAAAAGGATCAACATGAAAAAGGTTATTCCGTACATAGCAAGTCACTATCGGAAAGATAAAATTTGGTTGAGGAGGACAAAGCCAAACAAGCGTGATTACCAGGTTGTTATTGCTGTGGATGATTCGCGTAGCATGTCGGAAAGTGGATGTGGTGATTTTGCTATTAGAGCTTTGGCAACTGTGTGCCGAGCAATGTCGCAGCTTGAGATGGGAAGTTTGGCGGTTGCAAGTTTCGGGAAGAAAGGAAGCATAAAGATGTTACATGATTTTGATCAGTCTTTCACCACAGAATCGGGTATCAAGATGATCTCAGGGTTAACATTTAAACAGGAAAATCTCATTGAAGATGAACCAATCTTCAATCTGCTGAGAAACATGAATGAAATGCTTGAGAAGTTGGCCAGCACAAGACGACAGTCTTCCGGTAACAACCCACTTCAACAACTTGTTCTAGTCATCGGCGATGGCAAGTTTCATGAGCGAGAGAAATTGAAACGATCCGTGAGGAAGTTTCTCCAGCAGAAACGCATGGTGGTATATCTACTTCTCGATAACGCGGAACAATCTGTCCTGGATTTGAAGGTATGTCCAATTCTTCTCATCTATTTTGCTTAAAAATGAGTTTGAGACTAGTGGTTATGAATCTAAAAACTGTTTTTATTTTGTAAACAGGAATTTGTTCAAACGGAGAAAACTCTAGAGCAAATGACATATATGGATTCCTTCCCCTTCCCTTACTACATTGTGCTGAGAGATATCGAAGCCTTACCCAGAACACTTGGTGATGTCCTGAGACAGGTAACTTTTTCATTATCCACTTTTTTTTCTTTTGTAGGGAAAACAAGAAAAAACACTGTCACATACTTGGAATGTAACAAAATGTCCACCTTTTAAATTTGTTTTTGCAGTGGTTTGAGCTAATGCAAAACTCGCGGGACTGAACACTTATGAGAAGGGTCGAGGGCTGAAATTTTGTTCGTCTTATGTGACTCCTAGTTAACTTTTAAATAGACTTTGTGTACATTATTCTATAGTTTATTCACATCAGAACCACGGATGCTGTCTTTATCTTTTATATATAATGGAAAAAAGTCCTCTTCTCTTCTCTTTCAAATGCTTACAACTTCATTGCTGCTTCTCCTGAAGTATACTTTCTATTGTATACTAGTACCAACTGTCGATCAAATTGGTTTAAACCATCTTCGCTATTGAAATAATATGTAGAAGCCAGATGTTATGTTGCTGTGTTGATTTAATTCACCAATTTAGGATCCATATAATACTCGTATTAACGTATGAACTTGTAAGGAAAGAGTAAAGACTGAACTATAATGAATGCATTGAACGGAAGCACAGAAATAATCGGATATTACTTTTTCACATCAACTCTTTTTATTTCCTTTGACGAGAGTTACGGATGAATCAAATAATTCGTCATCACCTTTTTTTTGGGGTTCATCATTAATATGACTTTTCTCAATACTTTCCGTCACCGATTTTTCTCCAGAGTTGAAAAGTTGATCTTCTTTGAATTTATGTTAGTTACAAAGAACGCAAAACATGCACGCCCTTCAAAGATTCAAATTAGAACTAATGTAAGTTAGTGGAAGCATTTATCTGTTTAAGTTTTTTTTGTTGTAAATATTATTGGTTACCGACTTTTTTTTTTTTGTTAAAGATTACCGACAAATACTATTCAAGAGAAAAGAGAATGGGTTTCTTCTTTCGAAATTTAATGAATAATATGGGGATTGATTATTCTACAAGTTTCCACGCTTTTAGTAGGGTTTGGACTTTTGATAAAGCCTCATAGGTAACTTACGAGTCAGTTGCTACAAACATATTTACAAGTTTTTACTTTTTACTGTTTTAGTAGGGATTATTGGTTACTGAATTTTAGGAATCCAAACAAAATCCCTTTGTTAGATTTGAAAATTAAATAAACTTTATAAATATTGTAAATTTTATATAAATTTCTAGATTAATTAAAATATATAAATGAATAACACATTTTAGTTGACATGGGGATGGGATTGTGTTGCACGTTGTAGAGAAAGAAATGTACAGTCGCGGTGTTCACATCCAATCCTCGCTTTAATTTTTGAATTAAGGTTATGTCATCTTCTTTTCTAATTCTTGATTCTGCAATCTTTGACTAAAATTATACTAATAAGTAATTATATTACTACTTAGATATCAAGATATCTATTTTAAATGGAATTCGATGTATCTAGTGATATCGATTAGATGTCACTATAAGAATGATCCGCTAGATTTTTTTTTTACTTTTCTAATTATCATTAGATTTGTCCATTTGATAGTAGTATCTTCTTCAAATATTTTTTGGCTGTATATCAAAGTTGCCAGATAGATAATTTCACACTTGAATGAATTATCTATCTGTGATCCAGTGGTAGAGGAAGGGAAGGGTGAAGGGTGCAATTCCCAGACCTGGGTTCGATTCTCCCTGGAAACAAAAATCACATTTGAGTGG
>OVBI01001923.1:0-26404 GCA_900406495.1 Sisymbrium altissimum | reverse complement strand
TTTCGAACTTTTAAAATAGGGGGATATAGAACGAGGCTAAAACTCTGTGTAAATACCGTGTTATATGATAGTTCCTAAGGGGAAATAGATCGTCAGCCCAAAAAATAAAGTCAGGTAACGTGGAAACTATTTTTCCCACATAGCTATTGTTGGAGGAAAAAAATTATACAATTAACAGGTAAAGTTAAAAATACCAAGTTAATTAATCATTTGTAAGTAGAAAAGAAAAGAGTTTGAGAAAAAGAGTTAAAATATATATATTGTTGCCAACAACTATATTCCAGTCTGGCACCCAATTCCACCTAAGATACTTGAATGTTTTTTTTTTTTAGCATAGGAAAATAATACGACACGTGGCAATGAATACCATTTGGCTGATAAGACCCCTTCACTTTCTTCTTCCTCTTCCTCACTCTCTCTCTCAACTCTCAAGCAAACAGAAACAAGAAACAAAGCGTGCTTCTCCTCTCTCTCTCTCATTACTCTCTCTCTTCATCATTCCTCATTCCTCCAAAGCTTTTTCTTCACCAGAAACCCCAACACTATCATTCCCTTGTTCCTCTATTTAAATCTCAATGGATCATTGGGATAACAACTCAATAGACTACAACCGTAATAAACGCCGAGATCATCGTCATCCTTCTTTCTCCTCAACTCTCCTCGACCAAATCTACCGCTCCATCGACGACTCCTCAACAAACTCCGACGTCTCCATGAGGAAGAAACAACAAAACCGCGCCGCCTCCTTAGACGAGAATCGCGTTTGTCTCGAGAAAATCCTCGTAAACCGCCGCGCAACCGCAACCGTAACCGCAACCGCATCCGACGACTTCGTTAGATCCAGGAACCACAAAACCGTATCGCCAGTTTTCTTCAAGCACTCAAGCTCAAGCTCCTCCGACTCGAGCGGATTCTCTTCTTCCGAGTCTGACTCCTTCTACAGGAGAACTCGCTCGTCTCGCTCTCCGTCTGCTATTTGTCATCCTAAACCGATTCGAACCAGCGTCGAGAGGTTCGAACGTTCGCCTCATAGACCTAACGGTAACAAACAGGAGCACGGTAGCTTCCTCAGGACGAAATCAAAGGCGTTGAAGATCTATAGCGATTTGAAGAAAGTGAAACAGCCGATTTCTCCCGGCGGTCGTCTCGCTACTTTCCTTAACTCGCTTTTCACCGGCGCCGGTAACACAAAGAAACCGAGTAAAACCAACACTAACGTCTCGTCATCCACTACAACTTGCTCATCCGCTTCTTCCTTCTCTAGATCCTGCTTGAGCAAAACTACGTCGTCTAGTGAAAAATCAAAAAGGTCTGTACGATTCTGTCCCGTCAACGTCATCTTCGACGAAGACTACAAGCGTAGTGGTCACAACAGCAACGAGCGTAGTGAGTCTACTCGTCATCATCAAAGCTACGATACTCTTGAGGAGAATCGTCGCGTGATCGAAGCAGCCAAGGAACTTATCAGAACTTACCAGAAGAGTAAAGAAGTCGTCAGCATCTCTGGTGAAGAAGAAGAAGAAGAAGAGGACGATGATGCTGCGAGTTGCGCGAGCTCTGATCTGTTCGAACTGGATAATCTGTCGGCGATAGGAATCGACAGGTATCGAGAAGAGCTTCCCGTCTACGAAACAACTCGTTTGAACACGAATCGTATCATTTCCAGATGAAGAATTATTGTCTGAATTATATAATTAATTGCTTAATTAGTTCCTAATATAATAATTACTTACTGGTTTGGGGGTGGATTCATTAATTTTGGATTATACAGTTTTCTGAGTGAAGAAGTTAATTATAAACTATATGTAGTGTTTCCACAAAACGAGTTTACTTGTGAGTTCTATATTACTAATGCTTGGCTTGATCAGCTCCTAATTATAATTCATTTGGATTAATTAGTGACTAATTAAACAGAACTTCGAAATCAAGAGGCGCCTGAGATGAGGATCATAGATCTGAAGATGAGTTGAATAACATCATTAAATTAACAAAGACAAAAAAGGATGAAAGACAGATTTTCTACCCTTTGTCATCAATTTAGATAGCAAAGGGGAGGTTGAATTTTTTTTCTTTTTGTCAGCTGATGGGATCCACACATAAAATATAAATTATAGTTTCTTTATTTTATTTTTTATCAGTGGTTATTATTTTCAAGATTTTGAGCTAAATAGCTACTTTTCATATAGTTTTATTGGATTACCAAACCAATCAATTATGGAGTTTTGTTTGTAGATTTCGATCGTGAAATGTGTCCAACGCCATAAAAAAAATTGCAAATTTCTTACTAGCTAGTGAAACGTTTTGATGGAGTAAGTTCTAACTAGTAGTAATAATATATGGTGTGTAAATATAATGTAATTACTTTTTTCAAAATTTAAACAATACTATAATTTAAATTTCGCAGACCAGTAACCGCACTTCCACAATCTCCACCAAAATGAAATTCACTTACCAATGGTTCTGTTGTTTTACTTTCGTTGAAACTACTTTAAATTTTAAATTAAATTAATTAGAAAAGTAAAATATTTGAGTTGATGTTACTAAATATTAATCATGATAAATAAGATAGGGGACAAGAGTGATAGAGACATGGTCTCAAATGTCATGGACAAGAGTATCCAATAATTTGATTCTCTTTTACCACAATTTGTTATTTTAACTCGACTTAATTGACTTGTTTTTGTCCCAAGTGCGACTTTAGGATTACAATTGCATTATACGCATGCTGATTCTCGTATGTTTATTACAACCCTTTTCCCATAATATTCGAAAACTAACATACCATGCATGTTAAAACTCAACAAATGATTCTTGTACTATGCATCTTAAAGTAATAATTCTAATCCATTGAAGTCGGACTCCAAATATGAACTCATCGTACATGTATAGCAAAAAAATAAGGTTTAATAATAGCCTAATCATAGCCTTATGATACGATACACTAATAAAGCAATTAAAACATTCTTATTTTGATAAGTACACTTTGTTAAAGTATAAAACAATTACGAAGAGAAAAAGTGATAATCTGTGGCTATGAACAAAATTCTTATACAAAGAGAGCATAAGACACACTAGTCAGAGCACTTTTTATTTAAAATAATTACCGTGAGAAGTAACCAAATAAGTAATTTGAACGATACTCAAAAGTTCTTCAAGTTATGCAACCCAATGAAATTGACACCACTAAACATACAATATCAATGAAGTAATTAATAACGTAAACGCAGTTAGTTTTATTTGTTTATAATTCAGATATTTACTTATTTAGTCATCAAATTCATGTTTGAGCTAACTGCTAAGTGTGGCAAAGAAATTTATACGTGATTCGTTATGTCCAGAAAATTTAGAGAGCTAACACTCCAAACAATTAAATATGTCAAAAATATATTATATAATGAAATGAAAGTTTTTCTTTCTTTCTACAGTTTGCTGGTGGACGGTCATAAGCAAGAAGTTGGTGAATATATCGATCAATAAAAGCAAGAGATCTCTAAAAGCAATTGGACAGCTACATATCATATATTAAACTACACCACAAATTTACGTAAATCTAATAATAGAGGACTCAAGGGGCAAACCATGTCCCATAACAACCATGCATGCACGACTCGTCATTCTCATGCACTTACTGTGCCTTAATCCACCAGAACGCAGGCGACGATTGGTCTGGTTTTTTTTTCTTTGACCATACCATATCTTGCCGATTCGAAAAACAAAAACAAAATAGTGGATTTTTTTAACTCTGCATATACCTTAGCAGTTTATTTGGATGTATCAGACTGATAAACCCTGATAAATTTTTACATATATTAGACAAGTAATAAATAAATAAGAGCGAAACACAAAGCTTTAAATAGCTAGGTTACGGTTACTTTTGTGGCACGAAAAATTTGCTTTTATTACTCAAAAAAGGTTAATTGCTAGTTTACGCTGAAAGTTTGAAACTATTAGTTTGCATTTATTACTCAAAAATATATGTGTTTTGCCCGGCCGTGATCTTACCGGATGGATCATGTTAGTTAAATTGTAACAACTCTTTTGTTATCTCAGTATATAATTGGCGGCAGGTTTGAGTTTGGATGGTGACCCAACAGTAACAGTTAGGGTCAGTAACTCATTTATACCAAAATGCTACATTATCCTGGTTGTAACAAACTTTTGTGTATGAATTCGTGAAATGAAGCTAAAAAAAAATTGGAAAAATCTTTATCATACCAATAGAGAGTCGAAACACTTAAGAAACAAAATTAATGGTGAATTAACACGGAAAATAACTCATATGTGTAATGTGTCTATCACCCTATTGTCAATTTCAAAAAAAAAAAAAAATTGCGTCTTAAATAATATGGTCTCTGTGTATTACGATTTACGAACATAACATATCTGATATAGCGATGGTTTCTGAATGAACAATAATAGGATATTTGTGGATAAAAAAAATGAAAGAGACAGACAAGGATTTCAATTAAAGAGGGCCACGTGGATAGGCATCTACAGAGACCAAAACAAGTGGATATGACTTTAGCCTGCACGTGACGGGTGGCCTCTTGTGTCCTCTGGTTGTCGCGCGTGCACACGTGTGAACCCTTCTTTGTTTTTTGTTTCTTTCTCTCCCGATCCCTATAATAATCTTCCTTCTTCACGTCACCTGTGGGCCAGAATTATAGGCTGGGAAATTTTGAAAAGATGTGATATTTTCTTGGAGAAATACGACTAATTGATTTTTGAGTAATATCTTAAAGTTAGTTTTATTTCAAAAATTAATATGATAAAGATAAAAAAATATAAGTTAACAGAAATGAATATACAAAAATATTCATAGCATTATTTGAGATTCTATATTTATTCAAGGTTAAGTTTCCACAATAAAAATGAGTTTTAGTCAATTTGATATTAAGTTTATGCTAAAAGTAAAATATATTTATTAATTCCTAGTTTTGAAAATTGTTTTTGATTTTTTTTATACTTTGTGTTTCAATGAAAATATTTATTTTAATTGTTAGAATCCCTAAAGTATTTATTTCAAGATGATTAATATTTTTGTTGTGTTTTTTAAGACTGTTGGGAATTTTCAATTTTAGATCCATAATCTCTTCCAAATCCAGAGTTAATTTTTAGAAATTCTTATTTACAGAATAATATTCCACATTAAAGAAGTTTGAAAGGTACAAAAGAAGTACCACCTTTATACTACCACTAAGTCACCAAAATTTTGGTAACAAAGGTTAAGAATCAATTATTCAGAGTGGGTGGTGGTACTTAGTGACTCTGTGATGGTTTTTAAAAAATGGCTTGTGTGTTGGATATGTGAGGATGAGATGGCAATTATTTTTTTTCGTACTTATCTCGTGGAGGCTGCTAGGCTTTAGAAGATTTTTGCAGCTCGCACGACGAGAAGATGTTACAACACAAATATAACAATGTGGAAGTTGTAAAATTCGGTAATTTTATTATTGGTAAGAAGCTGGTTAGTGTTGGATCGTAAAAAAGTCTTTTGTTATTGGAACTGTAATATGAACTGAGAATTTGATTGGCGGCAGATTATTTATTTGATACGATAGAACTCTTTTCTTACTCCGTTTTCGAGTTTTTGATTCCCAACTTAATTTTGATTATAAAACCAATTTTTATTTGCTTTAGAATACCTAACTGGTCTGAATTGCTGATTTAAGTTTTTTATTCTGGTTTTGTAATTTTTTTTTTTAAAGGAGTCTTTGTCAAAAAAAAAAAAAGAAGAAGAAGAAAAAGATTGTGGAAGCCAATATTTTTGTTGTCGTGATCAAATACTTTGGAGTTAAAATATTTTTGATGTTAATATTGTGAAAAACAACAATAAAAAATTGCTGTAATAATTGCGATAACAGTATTAAAATAGACATGTTGATTGGTATTTTATAAAAGAAAAAGGGGCAAATGTGAAATATGCTAAACCCGAAAAAAACAAAGTAAAAAGAAGAATGTTTTGTTGGATGCCCAAGACGATGATTGTCACTGACTTACAGCTTTTTGTCTGAAAGACGACACGGCGTCGTATCAACATCCCTTTCGTCTCACAAATTTCTCATCGTTTTGTTCGTATAGAAGAAAGATTTTTTATTAAAAAAAGAAAAAAAAAAGAAGAAGAAGAAGAAAGATTCTTACATAGATCCCAATATTTGTTTTTTGTTTTTAACTTTCCCACGATTAAAAGGTAAAGCGTTATAAGATTAATTAGTGCCAATAAGATATATGTATTTTATTAGGATTGTTCCACGTATGAAATAAAACCAAATGTCCTATAATTCAATTTAATGCTGCATTTAGAAGGCATATGCATCAACTTTTTTGGATAGATCTGGACACAAATAATAGTTGTTGTTTGATCGACTAACAGTCCAAATTCATCTTTTTGATAAATCAGTCCAGATTCATCTTTATCTGTATAATCAATATTAAATTTGTCTTTTCTCAGGTGCCACAAGTAAAATGGAGACAAAGAAAATGATGTTTTAAGTATAAAAAATATTTTTATTAACTATTCTTCTGGATATTAATATTAGTTATGGTCGACGATAATGTAATCGACATCAACTCCATAGAATAAAAGAGTAGCAATTATCGAATTGTTAGCACAGCAACCATAGCAGAAAAGTTGTCGCGTTTGAATCTTTCAATCTTTGTTTGTTATGAATTATCAGCTAATAAAGAAGTTTTTTTTTAATACCATGTTTTCATTTTTTCACATTTCACGAGTACTTTTTTACAATTAATAGTATATATGTTTTATTCTTATTTTTGTTGTTTATTACAACTTTTTGCTTATAACCTAACTTTTCTCTTACTTAGAAAATATCGGACATTCACTCCAGTATTTTTTTTTTCTTTCACATAAAACAAATCGTGATACATGTAACGTAAATCATTCTTTTGAAATTTTGAAAATTGTATAATTTAAAAATCGGGTTCAAAGGCCAAAGCCCATGCATGCGGCACCTGTCTCGTGTGAACGATGACTATATCTTTTTGTCAAATCAAAATTCTCTTTTAGAAATAGATACAATAGTTTCTACAGCTTTCCCTGATTCAAAGTCTCGGTCGATCTCCCCCTGGTTACCGACTCCGACTATTTTCATAAAGTCGGAGTTGGGTTTTTTTGTCTTTTGATTTCGTTCCTTCTTTTTCTTCGGTTTAAATCTTCAATTTTTGTCCTTTTTACTCAACCATAACTAAATCTAAATCTCTTCTAAATTTTGTTTTGTTCCGGGGTGGTATGGGGCTTTTGTTGATCTTCTTTCGTTATTTTCCTTTTTAGATCTGTTCATCGGCCTAAAGTTTACCGTTTCTATTGTGAGTTTGCGGGTTTCGGTGAGGTCTCTTTGGTTTTTCTCCGGTTCGATCTTCTACTTGTCTTATTCTATTGTTGAAATTGGTGGAATCCGGTGTGGATCGTTTTCGCTCCTTGTCTTCTTCTATTAGATCTGATCAAGATCTGCTCTGTTTGAGAAGCTTCTATTTAGGCGTCTACCAAGTCGTTTCAAAAGTAATCGACATCGCCGCGTCTGGAAAAATCTTTGAAGTTTGTTGAAGGAAGTTTTGTCGGGTTATGAAGCTTAGAACTCTTTAATCTGTTTGGGCTATTCCACTATAGGAGGTTGCCATGGTGTGCCATCTTTGGTAGCCACGATTTGTATGTTTCTAAGAGCCTCATTTAGAGTTTGTCTGTAAATTTGTTGTTGAGCTGTGGTTTTAGGTTCGATTGGTTTAGGTCTTTTTTTGTTCTTCTACTTTTCGTTTTAGTTTTTATTTCTTTAGTTATGTTGTCTCCGAAAACTTTCGTTAAATTCGTCGGCTCTAGTTTTTGGGAACTTTCTTCAAGTTTGCCAGCTCCTATTTCCGGAGTTTGTTAACCGCCGGCTTTATATTCCGTTATGTTTTAATATTATAATCTATCAGATGCCAAAAAAAAAAAAATACCGTAGTTTCTTTTTTCGCTGACAAAAAAGAATTCATACTAATAATTTCTGCAGCTATTCATGAAAGGTCATAACTTTCCATTTGACAAGTAAATATATAAATTTACATGTAAAATTTTTATTGCTTTCATAATACAAATACTAGATAATTAACGTTATATTACAAGATAAATGATATACTATATTTTGGTTAATTTTACTATCATATTATTGTTTTCTACTAATTTTTGAGTTAGCATGATAATTATATTATTATCTATTAAATAACTAATATAACAATTTTATTAACAAAATTGGTAAACCTTAACTTAATAATTAACTGGTTAATTGTAAGAATAATTTTTCAAATTATTAAAAATGTTTATATATATATGGACGACAAAAATACAATTTTACTAACAAAATTAGTAAATATTAACTTAATTATTAATTATAAGTTTTCAAATAATTAAAAACATTTATAGGACGACAAAATAATGGACCAATGGTTTATTAGAGGAAAAACTGGTATATTAAATCCAAGATTTTAACTAAATCTCAACATTATAACTACATCCAAGATTTAACATAAAAAACTTAGGAAAAAATCCAAAATCTGAAATAAATAGAAACATTAATTTGCTATGACTAAAATAAAAAATATTTTGTTATAAGTTATAATGACCAAATTGGTCTTGAGTTCTGAAACAAATTAATTAATTTATGCAAATTGGGGATAGAACCGATAAGTGAGGTGGTTTTAAACTCGGTTAAGATTCGGTTCAATGTTCTTTAACGGTTGTAACAGAGTACTGGACTTGCTTTTTGTAACACTTTTGCTGTATCGTTTAAAGCCCAATTCAATCCGGGCTTTAAAAGCCCAATATATTATTATCCTCAAAAACTGTTTTCCCAAATAGACGTGAAGAAAGAGTAACGTCTTCGAGTCATCAATGGCGACAGAGTCCCCGAGCTCTGTTCAGAAAGGTGAGTCTTTGATTCATCCAATGAAATTCGAACAATCGAATCCATCCATCGATACGTATCGTTTCAATTTCGTCGAATTGAAATAGGGAAATCATATCTGTTATTGATGATTTTTCGTAGGGTTTTTGATTTTGATAATTAATAGGGTTTCTGTTTCTATGACAGTTGTTGTTCATCTAAGAGCTACTGGAGGCGCTCCTATACTCAAACAATCTAAGTTCAAGGTATTATTAATTAAACACGCAATTTAGAGAATTTGATCAGTTCTTTGTTGTGAATGTTTTGCGAATCGCGTGTAACAGATTCCAGGGAATGACAAATTTGCTAAAGTGATTGACTTTCTAAGAAGACAGCTTCATTCTGACTCATTGGTAACAGCTTCTTCTTTTAAAAAGTTAAAGCTTTGGTGTGCTATAATGATCAGTTCTGACGTTTTTGTTTGTTTGTTAAGTTTGTATATGTGAACAGTGCATTCTCGCCAAACCCTGATGAATCAGTAAACGATCTATACAATGTAAGTGTTTTCAGTTTGCATCGATTTGTGTATCAAGAATCTCTGTTTGAAAAGATCTTCCTATTGTTTACATTGGTGCTGGTTTGGTTGGTATTTGCAGAACTTTGGCTTTGACGGTAAACTGGTGGTTAACTATGCTTTTTCAATGGCATGGGGATAACGCGCAGTACTACTACAGTATTATCAGGCCGTGTAAGCACGTTCTTCCTGTTGTTACTCTCTTCCTTCTTCGGCTTCTACTTAGCATGCTGGTTCTTTAATTGTAGAAGTTTAACCACCAAAATCTACTTCATAATTGATGATGAGTGAAGCGTATATATGAGCATTACCATTAAAGTCTTGAGTTTTATCGTTTCAGGAATTCAGGATCGTGCTAGATGCTCGCTTTGTTGGAAAGATGACTTTCTGATGGAAGTTGCTGTACATAATCTAGCAATGGAATTGATATTTTTCACCGCTACTCTATACTACATGTACATAAAGACCGTATCAACTTTATAAAAACTCAATTTTAATATCGTCTGTGTGTATTTTTGTTGGGGCTCGTGTTTGAGATTCAAAATCAGGAAAAAGAGGGAGTTATTTCTCTTCTTCCTCACCAAAACCAATAAAATGCAATTTACTTTTTTTGATTTAGTTAGGACATCTATAATAGGGAAATGTTTGTGGATGAAATGAATCAAATGTTGTCACATAACCAAATATCATGTTAACTGTTAACACAACAGATGACGAAATAATGAAAATGTAAAGTTTCATTATTGGGCCCTGCTACATGTTGGGCCCTGCTATATGTTGGGCCCTGCTATATGTTGGGCCCATTGACATTGCCTAAAGGAAGCCTGTTTATGCGATGTCGTTTTACGACACTCTTCTTCTCTTGTCCGCCAAGACGGAGAAGGGAGAACTGAGGAAAAAGCTTAAGAAGAGAAGAACCCAGGAACAAGCAAAGAAATTGAAAACGAAGCAAATATACAGAAAACTAAAAAGAAACTCGGAAGAATAGATATGGAGGGTTCATCGTCTTCTTCTTCGTCAGTGATGTCCAAATCGGACGGCGAGGTGGAGGAAATGCTCGATCGGATGCTGACTAGGCTCGCTCTCTGCGACGACTCCAAACTCGAAGCCCTAGTCTTGAAGCTCCTTCCTCTCACCATATCATCCCTCTCCTCCCAATCTCCCGCTGTTCGCAACAAGGCAATTTACTCTTCAACTGAATTTAGTATTTTTTTGTTGATTCCAAATCGAATATATGTCAATTGGAATCGTGAAACCAAGTATGAATTTCTGTTCAATTTGGCAGGTTCTTGAGATATTGAGTCATGTGAACAAGAGAGTGAAGCACCATCATGAGATTGGTTTGCCGTTGTTGGACTTATGGAAACTCTACACCGACCCTGCTGCTTCTCCTATGGTTAGGAATTTTGCTATCGTCTATGTTGAGATGGCTTTTGAACGAGCTCCTGCAAAGGTTTGGGTCATCACGTTGTTGATATTTGCATTTGATTTGTCAATAGTGGAATGATTTGCTTACCAAATCAGAGGACCGGTTCTTGTTTCGTTTTTTATAGGAAAGGGAGGATATTGCACCTAAGACACTAGAGAATGTTTCGAAGCTTCCTCAGCAGCACCAAGAGATTATTTTGAGAATTGCCGTTAAGGTGGTCTCTCCATCCTTCCTTCCTTTACTGTGAAATTGAGAATATGTATTATGACCAGTATTTTACATTTTTGTTTTTTGTTTTTGTTTTAGTTTTTGAAATTGTTTTCCATTACTTAGATGAAAAAGAAAATTTGTTTGCTTAATTTTGTTTTCGTGTTGCTTATAGTGGTAAATTCCTTTTGCATTTTGTTTCTCCGTTTGATGGTTTATTTTTTATCATTTATAGTTTGCTAAGGCTGCATATAGTGGTAGTCCTTAAGGTTTTATGTGGGGAAAAAAAATATCAGGTGATTCCTAGACTGTTATAATAATTGAAACGCAGGAGAAGACTATGGCAGCTTGATAGATGATCGTTTAAAAAAGTCTAATTGCACTACACACAATGACTGGCCTTTCAATGTTCTCAAATCTAACTGGTTTGTTTTCAGGTTATTGGAGAATGTCATGCAACAAAGATCAGTGATGATGTCTCTGTAAAGTATAGGTCTCTGATTGCACCTCAGGATAAAGAGATATTTCTGGATTTTTGCCTTCATATGCTTTTGTATCAACCACCTCCTCAAGGGTATGAAACTCATTTCGAGTGTTTTTCTGACCATCTTATGTTATACCAGTTATATCTGCATCTAATAAGAGTTGCTCGACCTTCTAATTCAGAGGAGGATCTCCTCCTGGGCTTTCAGCTTTTCAAGTCAATCGTATAATGGGAAAGCAAGCATTGAAAGGGGACATGCTTACGAAAAGAAAGGTCTGTTGAAAAACCTTACACTTATCTCTTTCTATTGCTATACAATGGTCACTAAGAACCTTTTAAAAAAATAAATAAATGAATCGATCATTTTCTTAAGCAGCTAGGGATCTTGAATGTCATTGGAACCATGGACTTTCCTGGTGAATCCGTATATCCGTTGTACATTGCTGCATCAGTGGATAGGTATGCTTTGTGTTTTTTTATCGCATTACATGCTTTGTTTCTGTTACACGCATGAAATACTATTTTATCGCTGCCCTTCTTGCACTTCCATTTCTACTCTTCATGTCTCTGAGAGTTTGTATGAATTTGTTGGTGAATATTCATTCAAGTCAAGAACCTGTAGCTAAGAGAGGGGAGGAGCTTCTTAAAAAATGCGTTTCTGGAACAAATTTGGATGATCCCAAGTTGATAAAGAGACTGTTCTTACTATTCAATGGTACGTGGTCCTTTTGTCCAACAATTTTGATTAGTTTTTTTTTGACACTCAAATCATATTATTCTAAAAAGGCTCGTCTAGGAGGTCTATGTCTACTGCAACGTGAAATGATTGAAATTTAGTTTTTCTTCTGCTACTTGTGGATGACATGATGATTAGGGCTCATCCTTGAGCATGCAGACTTTATTACAACTTTGGCATGTCTGATGTAAAACAATTCGTATAAGTTCTGGGAGATCTGGAGCGTTGAGGATTTCTTCTCGTGTTTGGGTATTTTTTTTCCCGTGTCCATGCTAAATTGGCAGTCATCAATTCGATATGTATGCAGGCACTACTGCCACTGAACATGCTGCTCCAGAACATAATGTAGCTCCAGGAAACACAGCCTTGAAAATGAAGCTCATGTCTGGTTTCTGTCGTTCTATCGCAGCTGCGAACAGTTTTCCTGCCACATTGCAGTGCATATTTGGTTGCATGTATGGTATGTCGTTAATATATATTCATACTATTAGAAGTGGACTGTATAGTACTTAAATTATTCTATGACCGTGGTCTGTATGTAGTTCTGTTTAGATAGATACCGAATATATATTACTTATTCGTAATAGTTTTATATAGTCAATCGATTTTAAACAGAAGTTGCACTACAGACACGACGAGCTTCTAAAAAAAATTGATCTGCGTTTTTGCTATAGTAATAAGAGTTACTTCGCTTGTTCCTGACGCTAGTTTCTCGTTGTAGAGCATTGAATTAGTAATGATCAGGGAATTGTTTAGTCTCTTGGTGTAGTTCAAAGAGTTAAACGACATGTTCTCCATGGATTGGGTTCTTCATTTGTTTTTTCATGTTGATTATTGAGTATATTCGCTATTTACCATTCTTTCACGGGACAGGAAGTGGAACGACCTTAAGGCTAAAACAAATGGGAATGGAGTTCACCGTGTGGGTTTTTAAGCATGTAAAGTCTTTCTTGTCTATACTTCACCTTGCGATTATGTTTGTTTCTTTTATAGCATATAGTATGAATGCAAATATCTATTACTTCTGATGGTGAAGAAACAGCTCAAATATCTTTTGCTCAACTCAATGATATGTTATTATAGAAAATTCGATGAAGGACCATACTCTTTTTCAATTTGGAGTTTCGAGTCTTCCTTTCTGAATTTGCTATACTTATGTCATTGCACTTGTTTAAAATGCAGGGAAAGATAGATCAATTGAAACTTATGGGCCCTGTTATACTGAGTGCTATTCTGAAAATGCTTGATGGTTTCACAGGCTCAGAAGCAGGTTAGCTTTTAGTAATAAAACAACGTCCCGATTTCCTTATATAATTCTTCAAAAGGGATTTAAGTAGGTATGTTGCATGCCTTCTTTCAGATGCTCTATCAAGGGAGACCAAAACATTTTCTTTTCAAGCTATTGGTTTGATTGCACAACGTTTGCCTCAGCTTTTTAGGTAAGGACTTATCTCTACTGCCCTACGCTTGTTTTGCTGTCATTTAACAGACATTTTGCTTGTTGTGAACTTAACTTGTAGAGAAAAGACTGAAATGGCTGTTCGTCTTTTTGACGCGCTTAAGTTAGAAACCCAATCTCTTCGTTCAACTATCCAGGAGGCAATCATATCTCTTGCTGCTGCATACAAGGTTTGCAACGTTATATCAAAATTTAATCACCTCCTTTTCTATTATGTCCCTCGTGCTCCAGAAGATATGCTATGATATCATTTTCTATTTTGCATTCTTTTGGAGGCTCAACATGTCAGTTTTGGTATTCGTCTCTTTAGGACTCCCCCAAGAATATTCTCAAGGATTTGGAGGCGCTTTTGTTAGCAAATTCTTTGGCGGTATGTATACTTTTCAGATATAATTTATTCGCTTATTGGCGCTACCGAGTTCGAGAATACTGTTTTTTTGTTACCTCTAGTGTGTATACACTATTTCAAGATGATTTTGTTTCCAAATATTCTCGAGTTTATAAAACCTAGTATCTTTATGGCTTATATTGCCCAGGAACAAAATGAAGCACGCTTTTGTGCTTTGCGATGGGCAACTTCTTTGTATAATTC
Organism: Sisymbrium altissimum; assembly: GCA_900406495.1. Classification (NCBI taxonomy): domain Eukaryota; kingdom Viridiplantae; phylum Streptophyta; class Magnoliopsida; order Brassicales; family Brassicaceae; genus Sisymbrium; species Sisymbrium altissimum. The sequence continues at coordinate 12,047 of OVBI01001923.1, read as the reverse complement.
ACAACATTGTCCAAGTCTTTATATATGCATGCTCAGCGCAGCAGATCCGAAGCTAGATGTAAGGTACTGGGGTTTATCTTCTCTCATTTCGTATTGTCGTGATTGTGGCTGTTGAATTGCTACAAATGAATTTATGACTGTTTTAAGTTTCCGGAGAATGCTCTCCAATTCAATTTTGTTTTTACCTCCTGAAAGATTCTTCTTACGGGTATACATATTTTATAATAAATCAAAGCTGAAATATAAATCAGCACATGAGGAAGGCTTAGCAACCCTCACATGAATGGAGCGTAAAAGTGTTTGAACTTTTTCCAGTGGAGGGCATACAATATTCAAGTCTGATGTTTTCTTTCTAAGCCTTAGAATCATGCATTTGATGGACTACCTGAATTTTGATAAGAAAAATTGACTTTCATACTTTTCAAATCCTCTTCCGTGGACCATCATGACATAATTTTCAATGTTTCAGTCGTTTCTGGTTCCTGATATTTATTAAAGTGATGTGTATTTTTCTATTTTTCTACTTTCAGGGAATTAGCACTTGAAGGACTCTTTCTGAAAGAAGAAGGTCGCAGTACAGTCTCTAATCATGACCATACTTACCCAAAATTCGTTGAGATGCTGGAGTACATTCTCAAGCAACAGCCAAAACTGTTAGATTCATCAGAAATGAGAGGCCAGAAGCTTCTCTTTCCGTCTCAAGTATATGTGGTCATGATCAAGTTTTTAGTGAAGTGTTTTGAGTTACAGATGGAGGAGATCAATACCCAGGCAGTAGGGGCTGATTTTTTGTATTCGGCGCAAAGGATGTGTTTGTTATTGGAACATTCCTTGGCATTCGAAGGCTCGGCTGAATTGCATGCTTGTGCTTCCAAAGCATTAGTTTCAGTTGGATCTTACCTTCCGGAGGTCTGCTTTCTGATGATTTCTTCACTCTTTCAATTTCCTCCTTTTCCTTTCACAGTTCATATCTATTCTAAGCTAACTCTCCATCATCCTTTTCTTTCTTCGCATGAAGATGGTTGAAGTTTACTGTTCTAAAAAAGTTGTGTGGCTGAGGCGTCTGCTTAGTCATACAGACTTGAGTACTCGTGAATCTGCATCACGTTTGGTCGGAATGGCATCGTGTGCTCTTTCTGATGCCGAATCATGTTCCTTGCTTTCTGAATTGATAGCTTCTGTTTCCCAACCGCTGCAGAAGTTGAGGTGTTGTGCTCTTCTTTAGAATATAAAATCCCGATTGCAACAAAGCTTGTGGCTACAGGAAGTAGAAACTTCATCATTTTTTAAAGCTAACCTTTTGCTTTCTTAGGTTCGAGGCACACCATGGGGGGTTATGCGCTATAGGATATGTCTCAGCTCACTGCTTATATAGAATTCCCGCTGTAAGTTGTTGTGATTGTGATTTTCTTGTACCCGCTTATATGATTGCTCTAGTATAAGTATGGTGATATCCTTGGTACGAGGAATCTCAATTCTATGTCTCTTGTATTACATCTTAATTAGCTTGTGGTATAACATCCAGATACGGTTGCTGTCTATCCTTGACTATTTAGTCGCTTGGACATGCTAAGTCACATATTTAACAGTAACGTCGAAGCTCTCTTGGTTTGGACTTAGGAACCTTTTCCATTAACGAAGTATCTTCCTTCACATAGCAATCAGCCATTGGCAAAGAAACTTATTTGCAATTCGGAAAAGTAAAGTAAATAATACATGATATGGCTTGGTGATTCTGCTGAATCTATTACTCCTGCTGACATTTCTTGCCATTGAATTACTAAAACAATTAAGGAGATGCTGTTCCATTTTTTTTTTTTTTTTCCTCATTTGTTCTCTTCAAGTCCACTCTTCAAAATTTTGCTTCAGATCAATAAAGTAGCTAATGCAGAAGTCTGATTTGTCATCTTTTAGATCACTTGTGTCATCTTGGTTTTCTTTTTAGTAAATGTCTGTCCGATGTAGTAATTTATTGATACTCTGCAGTAGCCTGTCTACAATTATTGACACCAACCACGGGCTAAATCTTGTGCGTTAATGATCAATCACACTTGTCAGCTTAACACGTAGTAACATCTGTTTGTGAAGTGGCTACATATTTTCAAGATTTTATAGTATCATGATTAGGGATTTGCGCTACGCAGGTTTCTGAATCGGTTACTCAAAATGCGGTTAAATGTTTGGTAAATGTTGTTAACTTGGAGACTGCACCGCTGGCTTCTGTTGCTATGGAAGCTCTGGGTCATATTGGAATCTGTGGCGCATTACCTCTTCTTGTTAATGAATCTAGTCCAGGTCAGTTTATGCCAATAGCCTGTCTGTGTTTTGTATGTGCGAGTTTTCAGTTGATTAACTTGCTCTATCAGGGACTCAAGTGCTGGAAGTGCTGCAAGAAAAATTGAGCAAGCTACTCTCTGGTGATGATATAAAATCAGTTCAGAAAATTGCCCTTTCTCTTGGACATATCTGTTCAAATGAAATGTCATCTTCGCACTTGAAAATAGCGCTTGATCTTTTATTTAGCCTTTCACGGTCTAAGGTGGGTTTTGTTAGCCACTACCCTCTGTCCTTTTTATTCGATCCGGGATAGAACTGAACAAACCTCTATACGGTATATTGTCATTTGTTGTTGGCCAGGCTGAAGAAATTTTGTTTGCCGCGGGTGAGGCGTTATCGTTCCTCTGGGGTGGTGTACCAGTTACTGCTGATATGATTCTGAAAACGAATTATACATCTCTTTCGACGGACTCAAATTTTCTGATGCGAGAAGTTAAATCTTTGTCAAAAAATTCATCTGATGCCAAACCTGGTGTTGATGAAGATAGCCGTGTCATGACCAGAGAAACAATCTCTGGAAAACTCTTTGATACTCTTCTGTACAGTAGCAGGAAGGATGAACGATGTGCTGGAACCGTATGGATGCTGTCTTTGATCATGTACTGTGGTCAGCATCCAACAATCCAACTAATGCTTCCTAAAATTCAGGTTAGCAAGCGGCGACTGGAAGCTTCTTCGTAGTTGGAACCTTTTCGTTTTATTGCACTCATGGGCATCTGTCGCCTGCCCCTGTTCCATCACATCTAAAAAGAAATTAAGCGCCTTATCATTCCACTTTATCTAGATGCATTTCCCATTTGGAGCCTTGAACTATTATCTCCATTACTATTTTAACATTAAACCCCGTGACCAGCTCTTGCTTTATCTTTGTTTTTGCTGCCAATTAAGTGCTGTCAACATCACTCTGGGTAAAGGTTGTACAAACTACTGTTTAACATAAACATTTTTTGCAGGAGGCTTTCTCACATTTGTTAGGTGACCAGAATGAACTTACGCAGGAGCTGGCATCCCAAGGCATGAGCATCGTCTATGAACTTGGTGATGCATCAATGAAGCAAAGCCTGGTAGATGCTCTGGTTAATACTCTAACTGGCACAAGCAAAAGAAAACGAGCTATAAAGGTATAATCAATTCATCTGGGCCCTTCCTTCTGGTACTCCAGGTTTTGTATTTGGTACTCAAGTATTTTGTTATCCAGCTTGTTGACGAGACTGAAGTGTTTCAAGAGGGAGCTATCGGTGAGAGTCCCAGTGGAGGGAAGATTGGCACGTACAAGGAGTTATGTAATCTTGCAAATGAAATGGGGCAACCAGATTTGATTTATAAATTTATGGACTTAGCCAATCACCAAGCATCTCTTAATTCAAAGAGAGGAGCTGCGTTTGGGTTCTCCAAGATAGCCAAACAAGCAGGAGATGCTCTTCGACCACATTTGCGATTGTTGATTCCGAGGTTGATTCGATACCAATATGATCCTGACAAAAACGTCCAGGTTAGATTACTACGTTTCCAGAATGTTGACCTGTTATTGGCGGGCGTTATTTAATGAGGGGCCCTATTCATCCTGAAATGCTCATTATATTATTGTTCAGTCTATGCTGTTAATTTATTCTGCATACTGAAAACATTTAATCGTACCCAAGCTTATACTCATCACTGGTCTAACGACTAGAAATTGGCTTGTTTAGATTGAACGGAGTGGCACCATTTTCAGCATTTTAAAACATATTTTCTTTGCTATATTTAATTAGTAGCTTGTTCAATTTTTACGCGAGAATTTTATTTTGGCTGTTGCTGTTCTACAAGCTGCAAGAATCACTTGGGTCCTATATACATTCATTTTGTTTGTTGAATTAAGTCTTTCTGTTTTATATACGAAAATAAATAGTAGTTGTTTTACTACTCAAAATATAGCTGTAAGTGATATACTTACTCCTGCCTGGTGGTTCATCTCGCCATAAAAGGTGGGCACAAGGGTGGGTTTGTTTGTTTCTTTTATAACTGCTAATTTTATTGTAATCTTGGCAGGATGCGATGGCACACATCTGGAAAGCACTTATCCAAGACCCTAAGAAAGCTGTTGATGAACATTTGAATCACATCTTTGATGATCTGCTAGTACAATGTGGTTCACGGCTTTGGCGCTCCCGTGAGGCATCCTGTCTTGCTCTTGCTGATATTATTCAAGGTCGAAAATTTGACCAGGTGAGATATTCTTTCTGTAATAGACAATTAAATTAAAACTTCTCGTTGCGTCAGGCTCTGCATACTGCCTTGGTAAGTTCTAGTGAATGTATGAAGTTAATCTCCATATCATGAGAACTGGTTCTCGAATTATTATAGACAATAACATATGCTGTTAATCCTTTTTCGCATATCATTTTACCTACCTTTCAATTTTTTGGTTTTGGCATCTCCATAACCAGTTTGTATTGGAGTATAGGATACATATTACCCAGATTCGTGGTTGTTTCTTTTTTTTGTATGTTAACGTTGCTGTTTCAGTATATATTCTTAGTGGTATTCGTTTTCACACACTCATGTTATTAAGGTTGGGGAGCATTTGAAAAGACTATGGATAGCTGCTTTCCGTGCTATGGATGACATCAAAGAGACTGTGAGAAATGCTGGTGATAAGTTATGCCGTGGCGTGACATCCTTAACGATAAGGATTTGTGATATCACGCTAACCGAACTATCAGATGCAAGACAAGCAATGGATATCGTTCTTCCTCTTTTGCTTTCAGAAGGAATAATGAGTAAAGTCGACAGTGTACGTAAGGCTTCAATTGGAGTTGTTATGAAGCTTGCAAAGGTTAGCCCTTACTTTGGTATATTGATGATCTGAGAGAGTTGTGGTCATATATGAGCAATTTTTTTCTGTTGCATTGTCTGTATATATTTCCATATCATGCCTTTTTCTCAGAGATATTCCTTTGACATTGATAGCAGTATAATTGTTTTATATCAAAACTGTTGATTAATTAGTTAACCCAGATAGCAGAAATTAAGAGTAGAAATATGTCTGTTTTTGATGCTTTTGGTTGGGAAGACAGATATAAGCTGAGTGATAGTAAAACAAACGAGCATCTTATACTTTTTCATGTGTGTGTGTGTTCTTTCAGTTTGACTCCAAACATGAAGTAATCAAATTGACTTGTATATTACTGCATGTTCCGTACTTCATAAATGATTTGTGGTGTTTGCTTTTGCAGGGTGCAGGAGTTGCCCTCCGTCCACATTTATCAGACTTAGTTTGCTGTATGTTGGAAAGTTTGTCAAGTCTTGAAGACCAAGGACTTAACTATGTTGAGGTATCATTTAATGTCGGCAACCCCAGTTTGAATTTTCTCTTTTTCATGACATCGTATTAAGTTTAATATTTTCGTGTTTCAGTTGCATGCTGCTAATATTGGCATAGAAACCGAGAAACTTGAAAATTTACGAATTTCAATCTCGAAAGGCTCTCCGATGTGGGAAACTCTTGATCTGTGTATCAATATAGTGGATATGGAATCACTTGATCAGTTGATCCCTCGTCTAACTCAACTTGTTCGGGGTGGTGTTGGCCTCAATACGAGGTCAGTTATATAAAACCTTATATTAGTGAATGACTGATTTACCAAAAACCTTTACTTGCGACTACCTTGCTTGTTTTGAGTTTTGGCCTTTACTATTGTCAAATTTACTACTGAATGCGATAGAGGTAAGACAACGTACGATTGTCGTGAAAAGAATCCCCCGTCAAAATAAATGCATATCAGAAAGGAAGTTTTAATTAGTAGTGGTCAAAACCCACTATGGGTGGTGGTGCTGAGGTGGGTAGGACATTTAAGAATTTCGTTCTCAAAGATCATTATAGTGGAGTAGTTACTTGCTAGATATTAAATGTTTATTGGTTTGCCATCATATTCTTCTGTTTGGCTCATCATTTAACTTATACTCTGATCAAATAAAATGAAATTGGTTTCAAAATTTGTCTACCCCTTTCTATCTTTCCTTCCTATTCCAATATTTTTATTTGTGAAGCCTTCTGTATTTGCTACTGTGGATATCTTTAGTGAGACATTAGTCTGATATTGGTGGACATTATCATTTTTCTTCAACAGGGTTGGTGTTGCCAGCTTTATCTCATTACTAGTTCAAAAAGTTGGTAGCGAGATAAAGCCGTTCACAGGAATGCTGCTAAGACTTTTGTTTCCTGTTGCCAAGGAGGAAAAAAGTTCTGCTGCAAAACGTGCCTTTTCGAGTGCCTGTGGCGTTGTATTGAAGTATTCTAGTCCCTCGCAAGCTCAGAGCTTAATCGAAGAAACTGCAGCTCTGCACTCTGGCGATAGAAGCTCCCAGATTGCATGTGCGAGTCTTTTCAAAAGCTTCTCATCTACAGCTTCTGATATTATGAGCGGTCATCAGTCAGCTATTGTTCCAGCGATATTTATCTCCAGGTAAACCACAGGAACTGCATATTCTTTATTTATTTCCAGGTTAAACCACAGGAACTGCATATTGCTGAATCTGATGCATGTGATATATTGCACAAGGATCTTGTAACCTGATAATAACTAGTATTAGTTTTAAAAGAAGATCGCGAATATATAGCTGTAGATGCGGAACTCCCGTGTTCAAATACCATCCCCAACCCTAAGTAAGATCCACCTAGTATTTTTCAATTTGGGCCACATGGTACCTTTTCTAGTCACGGAAACTTTAAGACGCAGAACTTCATTATAGAATAAAAGTTATTTTCTTCTATTTGCCAACATTAGAGAAGCTTACAGTTATTATAATTTTCAGGTTTGAGGATGACAAACAGATTTCGGGTCTCTTTGAGGAGGTGTGGGAAGACATAACTAGTGGTGAAAGGGTCACGTTGCAGCTATTTCTGCAAGAAATTGTGAATCATATTTGCGAGAGCATTACCTCATCCTCGTGGGCAAGCAAAAAGAAGGCAATTTATGATCTTTCTCGTGCCAGTTTTCTCTCTTTTTTGCACTAACTGATATTCCTGCTGGCGCCGTTGTACTCATAGAAGATTTAAACTTTGTTTCAGTCTGGTAGGGCAATTTGCAAACTAAGTGAAGTCTTGGGTGAATCATTATCGCCGCAACACAACAGATTGCTGCAATGTCTTCTCGATGAAATCCCTGGACGTTTATGGGAGGTAACACAAGTTCTTTCATTCTAATAATCTAACATTTATTTTCCTTCTCGTTTTCCTTGGTGGTTCATAAAAAGGTTAATGAGTTGAAATAATAACAGAAGGATTAAATTCGAGAGGATATATAATATTTCTTTAGTAAAAGCTACAGCTCTGCTCTACTTGTTCTTATGGAGGGACCTTTTCTGTACTAGTATTTCAAAACAATACTTGTGTTCACAGGGAAAGGATGCTCTTTTGGATGCCCTTGGTGCGATCTCAGTCTCTTGCCACGAGGCAATAACCAACGAGGATCCAAAAACTCCCACTGTCATCTTGAGTCTTATCTGTTCTGCATGTAAAAAGAAAGTCAAGAAATATCGCGAGTCAGCCTTTTCTTGTCTGGAAAAGGTAAGTAGAAGTTGCTGCCTATTATGCAAAAATAAAGAGATGGCTCATGATATTTTTTAACCTACTGATAATATGCAGTTTTTACACAGCATTATTCGTCGGTTAGTGGATCTATGAATGTTTTGATTTTATGTTCACAGGTCATAATAGCCTTTGGTGATCCAGAGTTTTTCAATGCCGTTTTCCCAATGTTATATGAGATTTGTAATACTGCCTCCATCAAAACGAGTTGCCAAGTTCAGTCAGCAAGTGATGCTGTCAAAACAGGTTGTTACATGGCCAATGGACAACCCCATAAGTCGTATACTTTGGTTGATAACACTTGTGCATCATTTGCGTGGTCAGATTGGATAATATGTTCAGTAGTAATCGTTAAACTTGTGCTTTTGTCTCATATAGCTGGGTGATTACATGCTTAGATTAGGAAACTTGTGGTAGAAATAGTCAGTGCACGTCAAGTGTTACCTCCTGAAATTTGATAAAGGAAATGAAACATCCCTTGCCTTATTGAATAGCTCATAGAGGAAATAAGCACTAGGCCATCATAAACTTTCTTGGTGATCTGACTAGTCCGTCCAACCCTTGTTTTCAGAATCAGAAAATGGAGAAGACGGACAAGTCCCACTTGAAAAAATTATGGAATGCGTCAAGTCATGCATCCAAGTGGCAACCATAGATGACATTCTCAGCCGGAAAGCAGATTTGATTCATGTTCTTCTAATTTCCTTATCACCTGGTTTTCTTTGGAATGGTACTGGTTTCTTTTCTCGCTTTTATTTTCGAGATCACGTTTTATCACCTTTACCAATCTGACTTTCCGTGGCCAGTGAAAATGTCTGGAATTTCATGTATGGGAAAGCTTTGCTCAAGGTTTCAGAGTCTATGGAATGACTCTATGGATGGGCTTGTACCTAGTGATGCGACAAAATTCACTCACGAGGTAACTAATCACAGCTACATTTTGTACCCCACGCGTTTATACTTTTTTACTACATTTTAAGTATTCTGCTTGCTTTTTTCAGTTATTTCACTCACTTGTTCCTATGCTACTGGAATGCATAAACACAGTGAAGATAGCGCAGGTATGCTCTTCTCTGATTTGTATTAATATATCTCTAACAAATTGCACCAAATGTAAACGAGACAAATTTCATGATTTTGGTGTTTCTTCCTGCATGGACAAGAATTCCCATCATTAGGGCAGAGATAGCCTTTGATACTTGGAAGTGGCTGTCCTTAATAGGGTTTAGTTTACTTGCGTTAGACTTCTTCTGAAGTTAGTTTGTCATCATGCGTTTTATGAGGTTTTGTTGTAGAAAGGAAGAACATTTGTTTTGACGAAGTATGGGAGTGTGTCAACTAAGGCCGGTCTAGTACTTTCGATAAACAAAGCATTTAGAAACAACAATCCATCGAGTATGCAGTTTTTATTTAACCACTGGTTTGCGTGTGGAATTCATTGTCATTTGCAATTGCATGACCTGAATTCGATGGAAACGTCAAGAAAATCAAAATGATTGTAGCACAATATCTTCTTGTCTTTTTAATTAAATCCTAATTAATGTTTTTGACGTAATAAAATCCTCAGGTTCATGTGGCTGCTTCGCAATGCCTGCTTGAGCTCATCGAACTGTATAGCATGGTATCTTCATTGCATCCTGTGGAAGTAGATTTCAAAGCTGAGATTATCTCTCTGGTTGAACTCGAGAAGAGTGAAGAAGCCAAGTCGTTGTTGAGAAAATCCAGGGATGCGCTTGCAAATCTCCCCTCGTTAAATTAAGTAAAGCACAGAGAAGAGTTTAGTTTTATGCCCCTATTTGTGATACAAGTTCCTTAAAAAAAATACAAACTTGTCGTCTGAAACCGGCACATGTAATGATGTTGTATCATCAAGAGATGTAGACAAGTTAGTTTCGCAAATCTCAATCTTTATTTTCTTTTGTTTTTCTTTTTTTATGGAATCAGACTAGAAAATAGGTAAATTTAAGGCATTATTGTTGTATTCAATTGTTCTTCAACTTTGTAATAAAGTCTCACTGCTGTTCGTCCTCTCTTTCAATCTTTTCAGCAGCGTCTCATCCTCAAACCCACTCTATAGATTTAGCACACAGTCTCATGAGTGAGTTCAAATAACAAACAGGGCTCATTTATGACCCATTTGGAGAAGATAGTTTTCCCGTCCAAACCGTGGAGGTTGTTGCATTTGCATGGTCCGCATCACCAAATTATATATGATATACATTTTCTTTCTTGCACTTCCGACACCCCACAAGCATTAACTGATCTCCCTCATTTCCTTTTCTCTTAACCACTCTGCACAAAGAGGGAATGTATTGTTGATATGTCTGCAGGATAATTCAGACGACCATGACTTATTTTGTTGCACAAGCTGTTAGAGTTTTGAGTAAACCGATCTTACTTTAGGAAGGGCTATTTTTGAGAGTGTATAGTCCACCTCCATCAGCCATTGCTGGAACTGAAATGGTATCTCTCTTGATGGAGTCTCTTTGTTACGTTTTTGTTTGTTCTAAAATAAAACTAAAGGAAATGAACCATTGTTATTTTTTTTTTGGAGGGTGTCTTTTAGGTTGTTTTTATATGTCAAATTGAACATATATATATATATATATATATATATATGTTCTATATTTTTCTTATGTTTTTGCTTATTTTTTCAAAACAATTTTTTTTTTCTTTTCAGAATTTAACAATAGTTGCACACACACACACATCACACACTCTAGATAAGGTGATTGATTCTGTCCACTTTTACACATGTTTCATTATACAATTTTGAATGTTATCAAAGAGTCGTTGATGCTACTACCACTAAGAAAAACTTTGGGGAAATGATTAAAAAAAAAAGTCTATAAAATGTTTTCAAATAATACTTAAAAAGTTTTTCTAAAATCGTTATATTCCTCATTAAAAGGAAAATTATACGTTTTAAATCACGATATCACTATCGTTCTGTTGTCTTGATAACATACATATTCTTTAACTTACGTTGACGTGACAAGTTAAATCTGACTGAACTAACTAAATCATGTCAATTAACTTAAATTAAACTGAACACCTCTTTAAAACGAGAAAATATTATTCTAGTAACTAAAGATATATATTGCTTCTTCTTTTTTTTTCTCAAATCTGATTTTGGGAAAAAAAATAACCCAAACGATCCATTAAACTATTTTTTTTGGATTTCTGTTAGAAAAATTAGCGCTATTGTTAATTTCTGAGATTTGTTGTTTAAAATGGTATTCACAAGCAGTTTGGCGAAATGAAATCATGACTAAGTTTTATTCGGTTAGACTCTAGAATTTTGAATGCTAGACACGAAAAAATATATAGCATTCATGAGTGACAAAGTTTGTTCTTATTCAATAAATTAATGAACAAAAATAGATTGAACAAAATGTATTTTAGATTGCTACAATTAACAACAAAAATAGATTGAACAAAATGTATTTTAGATTGCTACAATTAACATAATATAATTGTTATTAAGATGATAACAAAAGACAGAATTTAAAAGAGCATTTTTTTAAATGGATGAATATTTATTTTTACATTATTTATATTTTGAAGGAATAAAAAGTTTTCAATTTTTTCTTAAACACTTTAAATGAGTAAAAAAAATTTCGTCATTTTCCCTTAAAATTTCCACAGTAATTATACAAATATGAAATATCCAACCAAAGTCATAACTATTATTTATCATAGGGAGTACAACAACAAAGATATCCGGAACCAGCTGGATTGGGCATGCATAAACCAAGATTTTCCCATGGGAACTCAGGCGGTCCACATCGACTCTTACATTCGTCGCTGAACTGGCATGAGCCTCTGTAAGTACACCACCCTCCATCTCCGACTTGTTTTGTGTTCAATGCTATCAATTGCCAAAAAAGAAAAGAACCAATACTAGTATTATTTTAAGATGTTATCTGGTACACAAAAATTATACTTATGTCGTTTTATTAGAAACGTGTGTAGCAAATTTTCAAGTAGAAAAATGGAATTGATCACTAAAAACAAGATCTGTAAACTTACTCCTTGATTGAGAAGTATACAGGAGAAAACATGAGATGAAACTCACTGTCAAGAGTTTGTAGTGGGACTGCAAACTCACTTGAGGAAACTGGACTTTATGTTATGCCTT
>OVBI01001922.1:0-26435 GCA_900406495.1 Sisymbrium altissimum | reverse complement strand
TTGGAATACATTTGTATCAAAAAAAGATTTGGTTGCTGGAGACTCTTTCGTTTTCATTCGGTATAATTATTTTTTTCTTTTTACATATGTTTGTTTGTTTTTTGGAATTTCTATTTTAATTAATTTATATTATAGAGGAGAGAACGGAGAATCACGAATTGGAATTAAAAAAGTAACTCATCAACAAGGAAATATACTATCATCAATAATTTCAAAAGAGAGTATGCACCATAGTGTAATCGCTACTGCATTGAATGCTATTACAACCAATTGTCTGTTTGAAGTGTTCTATAGGCCAATGTATGGAAAAAAAAATTGTTACTCTTCTTAAATATAACGGAATTAGTTATTGAATTAATAGTCTTATTTATTCTTGATTTGATGATATTAGGTCGAACCAATTCATTCTCAACTTCGAAAAATTCATAGATGCAGTGAATAAGAAGTTTAATATAGGTTCGAGATTTATGATGAAGCTTGAAGGATGTGATTTCAATGAAATGAGGTAAATATTGAATACCATTTTTTTTTTCAAAAATAAGATTACTTACATATTTTTTTTCCACTAAAATAGATACACTGGGACAATAGTAGGAATTGAAGATTTTTCTACTCATTGGAAAAATTCAGAATGGCGAAGCCTAAAAGTAAGATTATTCATAACTCCACTTATATTATATCATTTGAGAATTTATTTTCAAATCTAGTAATTTTGTTTTTATAGGTGCAATGGGATGAAGCTGCAATAATCTCAAGACCTGATAAAATCTCTCCATGGGAGATCGAGCCATTAACATCTTCATCAAACATTCCAGAGTCATATTTTTTAAAAAACAAGCGTCAACGCGAAGTACATGAGTTTGGTAATGAAACACAATTTAATAGATTAAAAATTCACAGTCAATTAGTTCTCATTCTGTTTTTATATATAGGTTCGAATATGTGGAATTTTACATTGAGTCAAGGCCAAGAAATTGGAGAATCAAGTATACAATCTTCAATTAAGATTCCTCAACTTAGCTATCATAATGAAATTGATGATTCTAAGATTCCATCTGGTTGGCCAATGAGCTACTCATGTCCTACCATGTCCAAACCGAACGACAATGACCAAATGACCCAACCAATGAAAGAAAAATTAACCACTAATGAAACTGCTAGTTACAAATTGTTTGGAGTTGATCTAACGATTGCCGCAAAAAAAAAAGGATATCATGGGACCCATTGACTCAAACCAAAAATCTATAATTTCCAAAACTTTTGAAGAAAAAAATCATGTCCAAATTCAAGGCAAGCCAATCAATTCTAGTAGAAGCCGTACTAAGGTACCAACAATATTATTATTTTCTTAGTCTTTACTTATTAGTCAATTCTAAATAGTATCATCATGTGCTTATTCTTTACGTATTATTCAATTCTAAAAATATTTGTTATCTATAACTAGAACATTAAAAAACATAAATTTTGTTATTGTTTATAAGAAGAAATTTAATCTTTATATATGCTAACACCCATTTTTTTTTATGTTCTAATACATTATATATAATTTAAATAAGCAAGTTGATTTTTTAAAAAAATATATTGAGATGATTATGTTTAGTTCACATGTTCTTGATATGGTTATTAACCAGGTTCATATGGAAGGTGTTACTATAGGAAGAACTGTGGATTTAACTATTCTTAATGGATACAATCAAATGATCGACGAATTAGAAAGACTTTTTGATATCAAAGGCGCTCTGCACATGAACAATGAATGGAAAATAGTTTTTAAAGATAATGAAGGAGATATGATGCTTGTTGGAGATGATCCATGGCCGTAAGTTTTATCTTTCTTTATCTTTTAATTTTTGGATAAAACTTAATGAGTATTTTTTGTTTTATTTTTTTTAGCGAGTTCTGCAACATAATGAAAGAAATACTATTTTTTCGGAAAAAAAGATGCCAAGATACGAAGTAGAGAAGGGGACTCAACATTAACAACCACAATGTTGCCACCAGATTTCAACAACAATTAAAGAGAGTTTTAGTTTGAAAAAAAAAAGTTGTTTGCTTCAAAATAATAAAAATATTAAAGTTTGTTTAGTTTTAAAATAAGAATATTGTGTTTTCATCATATAAAAATAAAAATAAAATCACGTTGTTGTAATATTGTATTATGCTTTTTTATCATTCATAAATAAAAACAAAATCTTTTTCTTGTCATATTGTATTATGTTTTTTTTTCTTTGTTAACAAATTCGAACATATGTGTGATCATACTATAGTTTAATGGTTTAACAACTGAACTTAATATTTATTTAGGTGTATTTTTTCTAAAACTTTAAATAATATTTAGGTTATAATCATTTAATTTATTAAAAATTAGACTCTATGTTCCAGCTTAACTTTTAGGTTTCTAATATTTTAATTGCATAAGTATAATACAATAGTTTAATGAATTTTTAATTTTATAAAAATTAGATAGTTATACGTGGTTAAATTGAAAAAATATAATTGTAAAACATTAAACTATGTACATGTATGATTTCATGATTTGGAAAGTAAATCAAAACCGGATTGAAGTGGAATCAAAATAAATTAGAACAAAAAAATTTAGTTTTTTCTTTTTCTTACATAAGGAGTTTCATCTTCAAAATGGCAAAATATTTTGTAAAATAAACTAAAAAGAAAACGGAAATATAATCACAATAACATAACAGTTTCTAGATATATAAAAATTAGTTGGATTTCTCTAAAACTTGGAAAATTACTATCAAAAGTTTCTTTAAGAGGAGTGTAGTCAATCAAAAATTTGAAGTAAATTGTATTAAAATGACAATTCATCTGTTATTCAAATATAGATTTAAAAAAACTATTTAAAATCCAGTGTTATTGAACTTGTAATTTTAAAATAAATTCTTAAATCTATTGTTACTAGAAACATTTAAGTAATAAATTTTATGAGATTTTATAGTGGTTTGAAAGTGTTTTTATGGGATTTCTTAGTTAAAAATATTAAAATTAAAATCCATGGTTTTATATGGGATTCTAAAGCTATTTAAATAAAATCATAGTAATTTTTCTAATTAACCTAAAATCAGCCACTCCGAAACATTCTCAAATACAAGATTGAATACACCCCCTTAAATTTATTATTAAAATTTTAAAAATGATTATGGAAACTTTCAATATATTTAAGATACTTAAAAAATTATTGGGACCAAACTTACCAATATCACTTTGTTAAAGATATGTTGTAAGAAGACTCCAAAAATCTTACCAACCAAGTAAGTATATACAGACATGTCATCACTTCTTAAAATATCTGTTATAACCATAACGAGCGGCCCACTAGCTATTTGAGTATAACTGCAATACAACTCAAGACATCATTTTAAAAATGGCCCTAAAACCAAGATGTGGTTCAGTAGCAATTCTCCCCAATAAATCCGGAGACCTGATCATCCCCAGCCGGAGTTTGGAAAAATCAGAATGGACACCATCCCAACTTTAGCATGGCAGAATGCACTGAAAAGAGTCGACACATGTGTATAGAGTTCATTACCCTATTCCCCCTTCGTAGACACCAAAAAAGTGGCAGAAGGAGTCACCAACTCAAACCATCATTGAAGATAGAAACAGCTTCATGCTCATCGTCTCCAAGGACAATGAGCTATGTGAATTCCATGGGAGAGTCACTCGATAGTGCTTACCGAGCAACCTTATACCGCATATACACATCTATGAATAAGAAGTGACCAGATTCTCCAGTAAAAAAAAAGTGATTGAGGAGCCGATTAGATATCATTTGCAATAATAAATTTACGCAGATCAGAAAGAATTCATGGAATAAGAAATTGAAAGAAGAATTTTAGAAACCGCTCAGATCCCGAATATCTCATAAGAAGCCATAAAGCAACATATTAAATATTATATTCTAATATTTGACAGCTTAATATTATAAGATTTTAATGTTTTAGTTGCCTAAATATGATTGAAAAAATGATTCATTAACTGAATGCTATTCAATCGTCTTTTTTTGTCCATAAAATATTATTTAATAATTAAATAATATAAATTAGAGGTTGTAAGTGGTAAAGTTGAAAAATGTAATTTTGAATATAGTAAACTATATATATATATATATGATTTCATGAATTGAAAAATAAATAGAAACCAGAATGAAGTGGAATCGAATGAATAATTTTTTTTACATCAGGAAATTTGCCTTTAATGGAAAATTCATCACTCATATTCAAAATTACATAATAGTTTTCAATAATACGATACTTAATGGGGTTCTTCAAAATTTGAAAATTAATTTTCAAGACTAGTGTGAAATGAGTATCTGTTTATAACTCATATCTAATATATATTTGTTGAATAACAACTCTCCATCAGATGGCTCTTATGCAATAGCACTTCAACTTTTTAAAATAATTAAAAATTTAAAAATATCTACAATTAATAATTTAACTGATAATCATTTAATTTAAATTCAATTATTAAATATAAACATAATTCAGATTTAATTTATAGAATCATAACATATTAATATTATTTAATACAAATTATAAATATATCTTTCATTTTTTTGCATGACTTAAAATGTTTTCTTTTTCCTTATTGCCGCGTCTATGATTGCAATAGGGCAAAACAGCTACGGCAACAACAAGTAATGAAACATAGCAATGATAGCAGAGGTGTTGTTGGAAAATTAAAAGAGGTATTACTTGAAAGGTGTTGCTAAATATTTTGACGACCATAAGAAATGTCGTTCATAACACAGTCAATCATCTTTAGCGGCAGATTTTATCTCTGTCATTGCTGTTTTATTCTTTTGTAATCACAGTCGCAATATGAAATAAATGGTTTCAATAGTTTCTAAACTTATGACGATAATTAAATGTTAATATATAGTAAAAATCCCCAAATTATGAGAACCAAAATAAGAATAATAAGTTTAAATCTTTAACCACTGAAAAAGAAAAATCAGAGCTACAAAACTATATAACACTAAAAGAATATTTAATAAATAATAGAAGTAAATACCAATTACGAAAATAGAGATAATAATGTGAAAATATATATATAACCAAGATTTTAAACAAATTTTTTTAAAAAAAAAATTAAAAATGATATAATGACATATATGTAAAATAGAATTAAAATGATCATTAAAAATGAAAATTTGTTGCAATATTGAGATTTAGATGAATGAAAAGAATAATATATGGAAGAAATTAAGAATAATTAAAAAAAATCATAAAAGAAAATGTACGAAAAGACTGATAAATAAAATAAACATACAAAAAATATTTTTTATAACATAAATTAAAATGACTCATGTATTAACATAGATTTTTAACTACAAAACTTAGATCATCAAAAAAGTAAAGAAGAAAAAATCATTATAAAAGAACATAAGAAAAAAAAAATGAAAACGCTTGCCGCTCAACTCCAAGGCCTAGGTTCAATTTTCATTTGGCCTATTTTTTTTATTATCAACACCCAGTTTTTAATGTAGTAAAAAAAAGAATTTTTTAGTAAAAAATATTGGTAGTTTTCGTAATTATTGTTTTTGGTATCAAATGATAAAAAGATATTTTAAATACTAAAAACAGTTTAGTAATTTTTTTAAAGATTAGAGATATTTTAGTATTTCTAGTATAATTTTATGTTATTCTAGTAAGTTTTCCTAAAAAAAAACATAAAATGTTGATAATATGGATGATTGGTTGGATTATAACTATAAATTATTTGCTGTATAATTTGATCTGTAGAAATATCTTTTGTAGCTGTATCTTCTATAACTCTAAATAATAAATACGAAAATAATAAATAAAAAAAGATATTCCTACAATTTTTAATTTTTTTCTACAACTTTAAAAATAAAGCTTTGAGAAATAAGGTTTCTACAGCCATTTTTTTTACCGTAGAGGCTGTAGCTTTGAAAATCAATATAAAGTATGATTGGTAATTTTTGAGGTTATAGATAAAAATTAAAATTAAGTACACTAATTACTGCACAATCAATCGTCCACAAACAAATCATGGGAGTTTAATTACCATTGTTAACGGAATGATTCGTTATGAAATAAAGTTTAATTTGGGAAACAATTCTTGTAAACATCAGAAGAGAGCTTAATAAAGAAACGAACGACCTTACATAATCAAACATAAAAAATCTAAGAACTAAAACGAACCCAACAAAAATAAAAACAAAGAAGAACCTGAAACATCTATTTGAATTGTTGATCCACAAACACATCGGAAAAGCTTTTTCATCATGGCCGTCTTCATCCTCCCGTCATACTTCGTGTACACCTCCTTCTAATCATTCCATGTTAGCTTGCTTTATATATATGTAAAATCTACTAGTAAAATAGCTACATATATATAAATACATAGCTAGATATGTTCGATTCATGTGTGTAAAATATATATATAGGTAATCTAATAATCAATACGGTGGCCGACCCGTCGACCAATACGCCTGATCATTCTGCTGGGCCTGCGGCAACTGAACCGAACCAAGAAGATTTGGTGGCAGCCCTTGAGCCGCCGCCATAGCCGCCATAGCTTGTTGCTGCCCCATCATCGGAGGAGATCCCATTCCACCACTTCCACCACCACCTCCGCCGCCTCCGCCTTGAACCGGCGTTTGCATCTCATCTTCTTCCAACGGCAACCTCTCGTATGCCGCATTGCTAAAAGACGCTGCCATAACCACCACAGGACCTGAACACAGCAAGGGTCCCACCACGCTACCTCCAACCACTTGCCCTTGTCCTCCGGCCAGGTAAACGCTTAGTCCGGTGGCTGCAGGCGGCGCAGGTGGCGGCAAGAAAGATCCGGAGAGGGAAAGGATTTCGAACCGGCCGTGGAGGCTTACCACCGAGCCAGGTGGCGATCCGGGCTGACGTATTGTGACGTTAGTGACGTTTCCTGTGCCGCTCATAACGCAAACGCCTCTCTGGCGGCGTCTTGCAAACGTAGCCATACAGTCAACTATGTCACATCCGTCTCCGATCTCCATGACGTGAGTCCGAAGCGCGTTTGCGCTGTCTCGTGTTATGATTATGGGAGCTTTAGGTTTATTCTTGGATCCTGCTGGTCTTCCTCTTGGCCTTCTTGTCATCTGTTCTCCGCTTCCTCCCCCGCCGCTTCCTCCTTCTCCGCCGTGTAAACTCATTTCTTTACCTTCGCTACCGCTGTTGTTATTAGCGATATTTTCCATATTATCACTTGTCTCTTCGCGGTCCATCTTGATGGATCGATTCATTGACCCTCCTTGTTGCTCGTGATCTTGTTGATCGGGGTTTCTTTGTTGCTGTTGATGATGGAGAAAGAACTGTTGTTGTTGTTGTTGTTGTTGTTGCTGATGTTGTTGTTGGTGTTGAAGATGTAATTGAAAGTCTCTAGCGTGAAAAGGAGGAGGGAGAGAGCTTTGTGTTCCATGAGATTGAACTGGATCCATTCTTTAAGATTGATCGGTGAGGAAGAGATAAGAATCGCTTATGATGATTTTGACCTAAGCTTGAGAGACTCTAGATGGTGAAGAAGGCGGAAGATAATAATTAATGGTTCACAACAAATATCAGGCTGGATTTTTCTTCTTCATCTTATTCTTTCTTTGATTGATTTGGTAAGCTTCTCTCTCTCTCTCTCTCTCTCTCTTTGTCTTCTACTCTTCTTTTGATTTGAGTTGTACTTTGGAGGAAGTGAAAAGGGCTTTTGGTGGGTTTTTATTTCTCCCTCTTTTCTTTTCTAATTTCCTTTCTAGTTTATGTGAGATGTGTTGGGGTTTTGAGAAGTTTGTGGGGGATGGTGTGCTTAATTTTGTTTTGGTTGGTGATTGGTAAACTAGGGTTAGGAGGAGAGAGATGTAACTTTTGTTTTTTTCTTGTGCTTATGACAATGACATCATTCTCATGTTTAAGGCGGTGCTTTGGTCCCACCTCTACGCCATCCTTTTTTGTTCTTTCTATAACGTTTCCATTTTCGATCGCTATCGTCTCCGATTAAAATCTTATATATTTCTATGTCATTTTCGATTAGTAGGTTTTACTTTTACATGAGGGTTGGTTTCATTATTTCTCAAGACTGTTGTGAGTAATTCGATATATAACATGTGTGTTCTATTTCAGTTGTGTAGATATTGAACTTTTTTTAAAAAACATATAATAGTTATTCTGCATCAAACATTAGTAATCCTAAGATTCGGAAGAAGAATTGAGTTTTTACCTTTTCAAAATTGGCATAGCTAGTATAGATGTTAGCTGAATCTAGTTGTATCGGATCTTGGGACTTATATATAAAGGAATACAAAGTTTGTAACATTCCATTAATTTAATTAATGAGAAGAAACTCTAGATAAAATTTTATTCGTCTTAATTGTTCTCTCGTTTCAACGTTTTAGAAGTTCATCTCTGATTCACTCGCATGCTTTCAACAATTTTGTGTATGTATGTTTGTACTGGTATGTTATATATCATGCGAGTGTAAGTGCCTTTCTCCATAGCAATAAGAATCTTCTAACTTCTAGGGCGCAATGGAGGGTAGGCCATCTCTAAGTACTCTTACTGTGATATATACTTAAATTGTGTAACTAATACTATCGAATTCTAGGCATGATCTATATCGAATTCTAGGCATGATTTATTATATATTTAAAGAAAGAGATATGTAGGATTGATGTGTGGATTTGGCATTGGAGAGAGTGAAATAAGTAATAAGAAGACGCGAAGAAGGCGCTGACAAATCTCAAACCCAAAAGGGAGAAAGCACGAGAGAGAGAGACAAAGGATTGTTGAATTGAATGTGCAAAGAGAGAGAGAAGAGGAATGGCATGACTCTTGTGGACGCAAACCCATGTCTTAAAAGATGCTCTTTGTCGGCTCTCATGCTCGTTCCTTCTCCACGTGCCTTTCTCCTTCCTCTCCTTTTCCATTTTGGATTAGCCACTGAACGGCACGGTCTATATATGTTTTTGGTTAATCAGTGGTTATTATATTGGCCAGACAAAATTTGTAGTAATGTTTTGTCGCTAAAAACAGTTTTTGTTTATTTGTTTTTTTTCTTGGATGTAATTGGTCTAAATGGTTGCGGCTAAATACGTAAGTATAATCGTTATATTTAGTGTGGTTACTGGTTAGTTAGCACGTGATAAGTTTTGCTGTAAATGGTACGTACACAAAACTAACTAGTTTCTATGAATTTGTGTAACTTTTTTAAAAAATGCGATCGTTGAGTTTACACGAATTAGAACAAAATTCTCTATAAAAATGAAACTTAGCACAAAGTTAGAAACCCCGAATAGCAAAAACCACAGATCAACTTGGTGGTACCAAACAGCACTTGGATCAAAATCAATGAAAGATGTAAATCGCCGATTTGATCGCCAACCCTAGACCTAAACCTAAATAGTTATATATATATATANTATATATATATATATATATATATATATATATATATAGTGAAATTGGACTATCGTTTGTTTGCAATTTATAAAAGAAAACGATTTATAATTATCATGCAAACACTTTATTTGTTACGTACTCCGTTTCTTTGTACCCCGTGTATAAATAAGCAACTAATGCCAAATTCGTTTTCGTTTAACATACAGTATTAATAATTTTAGGTGAATTGATAATGATTATTGATCCCAATACAAACGATTACCTTATGTCATAATAGTTGAGGTCATTGGTAATTTCTAAATTCGCTGACGAATACCAAAATCAATAAAGTTTTTGGAAATTGAGGCCATTCGTATTTTCTATCCTTAAAAGGCATGGATTTTATCAGAAGCTCGCAGAAAGAGAGGACAGCTTGCTTTCAATCTCGAATTTTACGAATTATTAGTTAGGTTTGTTTAAATTTCTATTATTTAGTAAAGCATGAGTATTGTTAAAAACATTTGACATCACATCATACTGTATAGATACGATGTCCTAATCATCTTGTATGTCACTATTCCGAAGTTCGGTTAAACAATATTTATTATATGACATGTCCTAATCGATTACGTAGATTAACGGAACAATTACACTTAAGATATAGAAACTTTGTTCAAGATCCGTTTCTTGTTTTGAAAATGTTTGGGAATCAAATTTTTTTTTGAAAACACCGTAAAAGTGTAAAGAAAATATGATTCTTAATTTGAAAATGCTACGGAAATTTGATTATCTTTCCGAAACATAAAAATTGAATATTTATAAAACATCATAAACTAAAATTCTAATTAAAGTAATTAGATTGAGGAATTTTTTTTCATTTTTTCTAATCGATTAATCAATATCCTATATATTCATTTTTAATGCTAATCGATTAACATTTTAATTGTGAGTTATAAACTATAATAATTCAAAAAGATCAAAAAAGTCAAATCATAAACAAAATATATTGCTTTTCTATTAAAAAAATGATTTTGCTTTCTAGCGATGTTCATATAAAAAGGCTATCTTTGATCAAATACTAATACTGTGTAGTTAAAAATAAAAATATTTTTCGGTAAATCTTTTATTACCGCATTTAGTTCGTTTAGGCAACTTTCTTACCATCATTTTGTTAATTGTCTTTTGGGTTATTTTTAGGGGTATTTGTGCTTTAAGTACCACTATCCAGGTAATCTAATGGGTAAGACCACATGACTTTAGTCTCTCTCGCTTAAATTTTGTGGCCACACTGCCATACTCGAGATCGGTTAAGAACTGAGTGATTAATTCAGTGATCAAGTGATCAAGTAGCTGAACCAACAAGTGGATCTACCTCTCCTGAACTTTCTTATCTCCCATGGTATCTGAAGTAGACAGTATTAAGGTGTGAGTGGTCATTGCTACCGATTAGTGTGATTTATATGGAAAAATATGTAGCCTTTTATTCCTGCTTTTTTATAATCACCGTGCCTTAAGTGTTAGAGGGCCATCACCATTATGTTTTCTATGCTTCCACGTATTGTTTTGTTAAATAAGTTATATCTTCCCGTTTTATAATATACAATGCTTTTAAAAAAAAAAGAAATATATATATATATATAACTCATTTTTATAATTTTAAAAAACTTTTACACTTAGTACTTATAGTTTATCGTTTCTTTCATGATTAATTGGGGGATTAATTTTAATTATATACTAGATGAATTTGTTTCTCTTAAGATAAACAAAATTATATTTTAAACATAGAAAGAAATGAAATGTAAACTGAACTTAATATCCCCTATACATTATTTGAGGATTTTTTTTAAAAAAGTCCCCTACATATTATTCGAAGAATTTAAAAAAAAAAAAAATTTATCATCGTATGTTTATTACATGAATAACATGATAAAGTGTTATTACGAAAAATATTCTTAAATCTCAAATAAAAAGATTTTTACTTTACTAAACAAATTACATATAATGTAATGCTATTATATATTTTATTACATATATTTACTTATTTATTTATTTTTTTGCAATAACACATATTAATTTATTCATACTAACTATTACATAATATAAATTATGATATATTTCATGTATTCTAATTAAAATATATATTATTTATTAATTCATACATTGGTTATTATATATAATTTTAATTATGTATTTTACCAATATAATTAAATAATTTTATATTAAATACATATATATTTATTTTTATTAAATAAGTTTTAAATAAAAATATATATGATTATTCACTTTAACTTATATATATTAATTATAATAAAAATTATATCATTTCATTATATTATATTTACATAATTTTATATTATACATTTTTGTAAGGTTTTATTGTTCACATATAAAATATAATAGCTTTAATATCAAATTTATAAATAATTTATTTTATTTATATTATATTAAGTAAAATTATGATATAATAATATATATTTTATTAAAAAGGACATTTAAAGAAAATTTCAGTATATTAATCAAAAATATTAATTTCTATTAAGTGACCATAATTATCACATTTATTATAAATTTCATTATATGAAAAATGATTCAAACATTAATTTTTTATTTCCTAAAATGAACATATATCAATATTTGATTTGTATTTATACCAATCAGTAATAAAATTATGATAATAAAAATTATTCATTTCTAAACAATTTAAAATAATATATATTAAAATAAATAACCACAAATTTAATTAAATAAATATATAATAATTATATTTATGTTTATTCATATTAACTTAATAATAAATTAGGATATAAATAATATACCATATTGTTTTACTCAATGATAAAAACCATTGATTTGGTAAATTTATTCCATATGTAGTGTATATGATTTATTTTTTTTACTAGTATAAAATTTTAAAAGATTTTAAATATCTTTTTAATTTTTTAATTGATATAATTAATTTTTTATATATAGTATGAGCGGTAAATTCTATTTCATTCACTATATAAGATTTTCTTTTTTGGATAGAAATATAAGAATTTTTATTATATATCAATTTCATGCATCATTTTGAAGCTTTCAAATATTTTATTTTTATAAGTTTTTATTGTTTATTCTATTATTATTTGAATTCTATAAAATTTATATGAAAATAGTAAAATCATATGTTTTAGAGATAATATTTTGTTTTTGGTAGTCTGATTATTGAAAAAGTGATAATAAATTTAAAAATCAAATTTCTAAATTTTTACTGTAATAATTTAATTTATTATCATTATCATTATCATTATCATTATTCTTTAGTTTTAGAATAACTATTTTAATAAATTATTTATACAAAATGATAAAATTTATTGAACGACTAAATAAGTTGATTAATGTCGCTAAATCATATTTTCTATAAGTTAATTTAATATAATTTATATAAAAAATTATAATTATTAAATTTAAAATTATATTTAATATTATTTAATATTATTTTAAAATTATTTATAATAAAATATTTATATAAATATTTTATTCTGCAGAAGACGAGAATTACTACTTAGTTAGAATATTATCACATAACATGTGACTAATGATGTTGAAGATTTATTTAATATTAATGTATGTCACAGAAAAAAAAAAAAGACTACTTACTTAGCTAGGAAGAAAAATAGCGTGAGTCCAAAAATTATGAATGGCAAATTGATATTCAAATTAAAATCATAACTTGTTATATGGTATAAGATTATGGTAAGATATATAGCATTTCATAATTATTCATCAACCGTATTTATGAAAAAAAAAATGAAATATTTTAATATATAATATGTTATACGATTATATAAAATGTACGCAAGTTGTTGGTCACCCTTTTATTTTTCAATTTTCCAGTTTAATAGGTATTTTCTTAAATACTTTCAAAATTTTTCATATCCAATGAATTACTCCAGTAATTCATAAAGTATTTTTATGAAGTTAAGTTGTCCTGTTCACGTGATCGATGGTAGAGATGTAAAATAGTGAAACTTTTTGAAGAAAACAAAAACTTTAACAATCTTGATTAAAAAAAGATTATGAGGAGACTATATGATCTTGCAAATAAATTTCGGAGAGAAAACAAAGAAAAACTATGATTATTAAGCTTTTCAGATTATGCGTTGTCAAAGTTAAATTCGTGATAAAGACAAGAGAAGAGTAAAGGCAAAGACAGACAATGTTTTGGTAAAATGCCAAGGGGATGCAAGCATGTAAAGCATCAAAACTTGCGATGTTAATTAAACTATAATCTAGTTTTTCTTGTCCACAAAAGAATACATAAATTATGTCACTTATCTTGAAAAATATATTAAAAAAATAATGAACCTATCCCCTTAGAAGAAAAAAGTCTACGACGATTGAATATGTATATAATTAATTGAATGTGCCCAACTTGGATAAAATAATTAACTAAAGAAAGAAGTTGGTAGATTAAGCTTGTTAATTTAATAATTCAAATCAAGGCTCCATGTGGAAGGCACCTAATTGCGTCGAATCTTATCGTGCTTCTGCTTTCCTCGCGAATTCAAATGGTCCCCTCCCAGCCAAATGTAGATAAATGTGTTCTCCTATTGATTAACAAATCCTGAAGTAAATATTAACACATTAGTCATTTTAGTTATAATTACGTATGTCACAATAATTACTAGAAGCTAAAAACATGTAAGTTCATTTTTGTCCCAAAAAAACTGCGTTGAAGGTTTCAAGATTTTTGGCAGCACTGGAAAAACAAAATAGATGTATATATATTGACAAGGGCCAATTTGTTAAAAGGAGAGTTTGCTAAATAACCAAAAAAAATATATTAGATTTTTAGAAAGAGAGTAGAGAGAGATAGAAAGAAAAAATGAGTGAATAGAGAGGATTTTAGTTAGTTATTTAATTTTGGGTTTTTTGTAGGTCATTCCATCCAATTTCCCTTTGTTAAATAACCACACAAAAATAGAATTAAGAATATAACCATTACAAATTGATAATAAAACCTTTAACCAAAACATTGGTTTTGTCATTTGTACTTCTATAATTACAAAATAGTATAGTTTATAAGTAGAAATGACATAGAATACAACATATTGATTTTCTAAAATTAGTTGGTTAAAAAAGAGTGCATATTTCTGTGATATTATATGCTATTCCATATATACATATATATATATATATATATATATAGAATTAGACATTTTTGTTATAAAAAGAATACAACATTTTGAGAAATTTATGTGTGTTTGAAATTTTTTAAATTATGGTGTATGTTAAATAAAATGCATATTTTTACCTATATAATGGTTTGACTGAATCATTTGGATTGAAAAGATATAAAACAATAAAATGTAAGGACTGAAAAAATTATGTAAGAAAAAAAATGAAGAAAATATAGTTTAAATGTAAATAAGGATAGAACTGGTAAATATAGAATGTATAGAAAAACATCAGATCAACTTTGTTTTTTGTTAGTTCATGAATTATAATTTTTTTTATTATTTGGCCCGATTTCTTCATTAAATTTTATGCAAACGAAAACAAAATTATGCGAACAGAATCCAACAAAAAAATTTTAAAAAATTTACTTGAATTTCTTTCCGCAGACTGTAGACAGATATATAGTTATGAGCCCAAACGAAATTTTAAACAGTATTATCACCAAAGCTCATAAGAGTTTAGTCTCTTATTCGTCGATCTGAGTTTTGGAAATTACAAATAAACGTACACATCTTTTTACGAAACACAACGAAGCAAGTTTCGGCAAAACTAGTAGAAAAAGGTAATATATATATCATGAAAGATGCCATAAATCGCTGTTAGTTGAAACTTTAAGTTGATGGCTTTGATTAATTGTTGCGAGTCTGACGCCGCACTTGCTTTTCTGTATATCCTGACTCTAAAGGGTTTAAAGTGTTTATACAAATATCCGAAAAAAAAATCGAAAATTATAACTGTTAGAAAACTAAAGAAAACCCCCTAATTAAAAACTGGATTGGACTCTAGTACTCATAGAAACATGATTATAGGAGATTAATGTCAAAGTGGTGGGGGCATGTGAGTTAAATAATGATTTAGCGACAATTAGTGGAGCATTAAGACGGCATGGTCGAGATTTAAAAGTCGAGACAACATTGAGCCAACGACAAAGCAAACAAACTCACATGACATGAATATATCAACAACGGTTCTTCTATCTATGAGGAATCTGTGATAAATAATTAATCATGTCTTCTTAATCGCATACTACTATTATTACTTGCAATCATCAACCTCTTGAGTTTTCTGAATTTTAGTTTTGAATCGCTATATATGTCATTAAAAGAACTTTTTAGATTAGTAAATCAATATTATAGAGAAAAACCCTCAAAATCTCAGCAAGGAAAAAAAATAAAATATATATATATATATATATATATATATAATTTGAGTGTAACAAATATCAAAACAAAAGACATTAGTTAAATAAACTTGAAAACTAAGAAAAAAATTGAACTAAATATTTGTGTTGATAGATAGAAACGAATTTTGTTCATTACTACATTTTTTATATCATCTCATTTATAGCATTTAGTGATATAATAAAGAAAATATAAGTAAATTGTTTATACAGAAAAATAGGTAGCTTTGTCATAACTGTTAAATGGCTTTTTAGATTAGACGGAATAAAGAAAAAGGAAAGAAAATGAAACTGGCTAGAAAGAAAAAAAAAAAAAAAACAAGAGCAGCGTCTCGGGGTAAAATTAATGGGGTCATCAACGAAATTATACAGGGATGATCTGATGTAGTATATATAATAATCAAATTTTGTAAACTGTACGGTGTCAGACTGTAAGTTGACACCCCTTTTACGTGAGTGAGTTCGCTATTGATTGTCTTTATTAATTATTCTTATATGAATTATAACATAATAATACAGATATGAAAAAATTATATATTCATATTAGTTGAAGTCTTAATCCATTAGTTGACCAGATATTTTGCGCCATATTTATTTTTAATTTTTTGAACTTTTTGGCGCCATATTAGGAGTTCTATTCCCATAAAATACAATATTTGTCAAATTGTGGATACAATTATAATTTACTGAATTTTCCAGCGTAAAACCATCCGCATGTTATAGATAAATGCGGTGCAGATAGAACTGCCTACCATGCTTTAATGTATTCTGTCAATTTTTTTGTATTTACTGTTAGTTATATATATGTCTAGAGAGAATTCTCTATCAACGTAAATAATACTTCTAAATTCTCTTAACATGTTACCAAAAAAAAAAATACTTCTAAATTGATGAAATAATAATCTTGTACATGTCTTTAAAAAAAAAAAAAAATCTCGTATATAGAAAGTTATAAACAATTTTGAATCCTTATCTTAGGTGTCTGAACTAAAACATTAAATCACTTTGGTACTCACAATCCTCATAAGATAATCGTCCAACCTTTCGGGAGCTCTTTCACGGTCAAACTATTATATAGTTAATATTTATCCTCTAACTTCATCATTCAGAATCTTTGTAGATTTTCGATGCCAGAATTGTTTAAAACAAATCTTTGTGGAATGTCCTTGCCATGGTTCCAACTTTTTAATCCTTAATTATCTATTCTTAAAAAAGTATATTACTATTTAAGTTGATAGCCGAATAGATAAACCAAATCTGCGTTGTAGTATCTTTATTATGTTCTTCCCTGGAAATCATAAATCAACGAAATATTATTGCAGATAAGTTCCAGCTAGTAGTCCTCTATCAGATCATTGACTTCTTGTAAAATAGTGCACGTAGCGATGTCCGACCCCTAATATCATAGAATCGGAGAGGCCAAAACTAATCTCCTTCTGAGCTAAAGCTAAGTTACCTTGAACGCTGTGGCGATATTGGTGTTGTTTACCAAGAAAGTTATCAAACACCGGTTCAAGCAATTCATTTTGATCTTAACCAATAAGGATGAAGTAAAATATATTGGATCTTTATTGAACATGACCAAATATAAGTAAATCTCTTTTCTAGGTTTGTGATCCTGGCGTGCAAAGCTTACTTTATGCTTGACGAAGATCATTATTTTTTATTTGCTTCAGAAGCACTTTCAAAAATTTCTGCTATCCTCAACAAATTATCAAATCTAACAGTTGGAAGTTCTTTTTCAAAGCATCAGAAAAATCAGAGATTCCAAAAACAAATTGCAAGTTGAAATAGTAATATCATCTAAACATCCGATTTTTATCAAATTTAGACAATCCTCCATATATCAAGGAGTTACTCAAATTATTCTCTTTCTTATCTATTCTCCTCACAATTTTAGACACCATATCATACCTATTCAGAAATAATGTATTTTCTATATATATTCAGAGGCTAGTGATATTACAACGGACTATTATACCCAGCTTAACCCGATCGGATAGGTACCCTCCCGTAAAAAGTTTATGGTTACCAAACTTATTATTGATTGTTAAGCTCTCATTTGTGTGGAGGAATCCCAGCCAAAGGATTTATCAACAGCGGTCAGCGGTTAATCTTACATGTTGGTTTGGTGGCTCAAAGTCGGCCCGAAAGTATTTACGAGTATTTTCATAATCTTAAGTTGAAAGGATTATCCATAGTGGTTAAACTCGTATATAAGTCTATCAGAGTTAGCTAGAGAATATCTTATGGGTAGATTTAGAAACCCATGAATCTATCCAAGCTCGATCTATATTTAGCCTGATTATAGGTACCTTGCAACATTCCGATTTCAATAATATAGTAGTGTATGTAGAAAATGTTAAAAAAATTGATTTATCTATTTATGTTACTAATGTTTATTTATATTTTTGGTCACAGATATATAAAGAATTTTAGGGTTAAACATGCTTGAGTTAAAATAGTTGAAAGATAAGTGACTTATCAGAAAGTTATTTTCGGTACTGTGTGAATAAAGTTAAATCATAGGAAAAGATCATGTGGTGATTGCAAGATTAGTATATCATGACTTTCAAGCCTCTAAAAATTAATACACTGACATCAGGACCCACAGGCTAAGTGAGCAGCAGTGTGACCCACTCGTAAGGAAGGTTGAAGCAATATAGTGATATCAGAGTCGGTTAACTGTCCCAATGCTGACCTCGAAAACCGTTAAAGATCGGTCTTGGTGTGCAATGTCCTCGTTGCATTCTATGAATGGGGATGAATTATAACATCTCATTTCTATTATATGTTAAGTGTATTTGTGAAAGTTTAAAATAATTGATTTGATTATGTATGTCACGAAAGTACACTTATCGTTTTGGTCATTTTTGTAAAGAGAACTCCAGGTTGAAGCATATTTGAGATATAGTAATTGAAAGATGGGTGATTTATCAGAAAGTGGTTCTCGGTACTATGTCAATAAGACCAAAACACAGGAAAAAAACTTGTGGTGATTACAGAGTCAATATATCATAACTTCTGAAATTTGAAATTAATGCATCGACCGTCGGATAGAAATAGGCGGTCCAATGGATCAAGTGAACGGACATGGGGTCTATTCATAAAAACGGATGGAGCGTTACATATCCTCCCGCAAAAAGTTTGTGGTTACCAAACACCCACTAAACTCATTATTGGTCATTAAGCTCTCATTTAGGTGGAGGAATCGGAGGCAAAGGGTTTACCAACAGAAGTATGTAGGTTTGGTAGCGCAATATTGGCGCGAAAGTATTTATAAATATTCTCATGACCCCAAGCTGACAAGAATACCCACAGCGGTTAATCTCGCATATAAGTTTATCATAGTTGGCTACAGAATATCATATAGGCAGACTTATGAACCCATGAATGATGAATTTATCTAGTTAAGTTCATAGGCTTTCAAACTCGATTTATATTTAACTTATTTTTCATCCGTTGATAAGCTTTACAAAATTAAAAATCTTTTAGAATCTACAGAAGGACAATTTAAAAATTACCTTGATTATAATTCAACATTTAAAATTTTTTTCTCTTTTTTATATTTTTGAAAACTACACATTTTTATATATAATAAGTTATTGTTATCCTAATTTTAATTAAAATTAAAATTATAGTAACTAAATTTGGAAATATTAATTAATATTATTAGTATTTATATTTAAAATAAATAAAATATTGAGATATTTTTTAAACAAAGAAGAGATAAATACATATTAATATTTTAATAAGAGATTATGTAGATATTAACAATAATATTTAAAAATTAAAATAACCAAAAAATCTGATTGTTATAAGATTTTGGTTTTAAAAAAAAAATTTAAGAAGGGACTAAAATTATTTCTGGTTTTTATTATATTTTTACATTAAATATTTCTGTTATATTAATTAAAATTATTAATTTCGATAGAAATTCAAATAAAATAATTTAGTCATTTTATTCATCAATAAATTTATTTTTGTTAGTGTAATTTTCAAAATGCAAACTCATGAAAAAGTAATTTTCCAAATTTCCCGTTTACGAATTGTGGGTTTATACTTTAATTGAGGACATTGATAATTAGAATATGCAAATTTGGTATTTTATATTAGAAAAAAAAAAACTTGAAGGTTTTTAAACGATAAATCTAGGATATAATCACTAAACATGTGGATTCGGTTAGGATGGTCTATTCAGCTTTTGTTTAGTTCAGATTTCAATAATTTACCAAATTAAACCGAGTAAAAATACAGTTTGATTTCAGTTGATTCGATTTTCAATTTTGTTACTGAAGTGAACTAAAGTATTTGGTTTTTCTGTCAAATTTAGAAAATTTTGGATAATTTCAGCTAAACTCAGATAATTCTGGCTAATTAGGTTCAAATTTTGGTATGATTTATCCTAATTTAAATCATGATTAACTGAAAACTATAGGAGAAAAAAATCGAACTAATGGATTGGCGAACCAAACCGATACCCAAATTAATTTTGTAAACCTGAGTACCTGACGATGTGTTCACAACACTAACCCAAAACCAAAATGTTTGGTTCAGTTCGGTAGGGCAGATTTAGTTAGTTTCGGTTTAAAACCGCGGGGATTAGAAGTCGCATTACATTGTGAAATAAATGCCAATAACAATTGAAGTGAGAAGAATATCAAGTAAAGCTCAAGGATGCTGTGTTCGTAATTTTTTGTGGAAAAACTTAAAAGTCTTCAAGGGAAAAGCAAAGAACTGAAATTAAGGATCAGTAGGATGAACAGATAAGAACATTGCAAACTGCAACTATGAATTTGGAGACTTTAGTATGAAAAATAAGATGACATTAATGGAGGACTATTCATCTAGAAATCCAGATTGAGAGACAAAAGACTCTAACTCTTTAGCTTTTTCATCAGTGAAACCAAGAGTTGCTAGTATCTTGTGACCTGGAGATTCAACTTCAGACCAGATCCCCAGCAATATATGTGCTGGCATTATTTCCCCAATACCACCTGTAACAATAACGCAATGAAACAATGTTACTTAAGGTTCTCCCCTGAAACTGAAGTATGCATATGCATAAACTGAACTATTTTATTTTCTGCAAGATTAAAGTAGCCAAGGACATACAAACCTCCCCTAGTAAGCTAAAGACTTTAACAGACATTCATCTCCCCATCGATATAAACCAAGTAACGTATCTCTCACCACGACATTAATCAGCATAGAGTTCAGCTCGCAGAAGCTGAGATTCACAAAGGTATAGAGAAAAAGTTGAGTCCGAACCTGCTTTGAGATTCTGACTCACAGCTGAATCAAGTGCTCTTTGTGCATCTTCAGTTAGAGGAGGATGTTCAGGGCTAAAGAAATACAAATCAGCTTTCCCTAGTAACTTGATGGTCTCTTCACGAACTTTGTACAGCGTTATCTTATTCGCCCTCAAAAACTTCGAAGTAAAACTAGTTCCTGCCCATAAGATCAAACACTCTCTTATTCCAAGATCCTAAACGGTGTAACAAGATTTTAGGCTTGAGTTCAAGTAAAGCAAAGTACCTTCAATCAAAATACCCATGAGAAGTGATTCAGTTCCAGTATTAGGATACTTAAGCTTCCTAGCTTCAAGCTCTCCCATTGCAAACGACTTGATTCCTCTCCATGACCATCTACATATTTTACATTAATTACCCTCAACTTTCTACATTTCACATTAATCACCCTAAACTTTCTTATAAACCATAAATCAACCTCAAGAACTTCAAAACACATATCACTCCTCAAGAACAAACACTTACTTGGCCTTTTTCGCATCAGAAACCGCAGATTCTTGATTCCTGTAATCAAAACCCGATCACATGATCTTGAATTTACCCAAAATTGATAAAAGAATAAAAAAATCAACCAAAAAAATCGAAAAGAACCTACGCGGTGGGTAAGCTAGAAACGACGGCGATTGGGATCCTTCGGCGCGTTCTTGAAGCGGAAGAATCGAGAGAGAGAGAAGAATCAACGCCGAGCCATGGATTCGTCAGATTCAGGGCTTTTACAGGGTGTCTCGTATAGAAGAAGTATAGTGGAGAAGGTTGTTTCTGTTTAGAGAAAGAATCGATTTGTGAGAATGTTAGATTCGCCAAAGTGAGTTTGCAACAAGATTGAGAAGCCATTTTTTCCGTCGCGAAGAAATTTGTTTGGATAACGGAAAAAATGAAAGAACGTCAAGATTGGGGAAGGAGGATGAAGACCATTTAAACGGTGCCGTTTTGGATTACGACATTGTAATTTGAAATTTGTTGGCGTTTTGAAAGCCCAAGAAGAGGATAAATACACTTTCTTATATGGGCCTTGAAGGTTTAAAAACAAAACCCAAAACGGTCCATTTAGTAGAGCATGATCTTTTCACCAACATCCAACAGGGACAATTCTCTTTCCATTTTCAACAATCCTTGCTATAAGAAGTTTGGAACTACTTTGCAACAATACATGTACTGCTGGGAAGCGGGTTAAACTCACCTGCTTGATCCGCCCGCAGCAGTTTGAAAAAATTTCAACCCGCAGAACCTGCAACCCGCAAAAAATATAATATACTTGCATTCATCCCACTTAAATTTAAGAATTAAATGCGAAACCGCAAAATATTTTTTAAATAATTAAAAATAATAATTTATATATTGCCGGGTCATTTCGGGGCAAGCGGATCATTTATGATGAAAAAGATGAGCTTCAAGAGAATGATTCGGAGTTTAACCCCGTGGTTTGTTAGTTCATACAATGAATAAAAACTAAGCTCAGTAGGTTAATCTCAAATCTTTTTATATATACTTTTTAGACACATTTTTATGGCTTTTCATTATTTATATAATATATATATATAGATATATATATATATATAGATAGAAAGTAATATATTAATATTTTTAGTTATAATATTGTTTTTTTAATAAAATAAAAGAAATATTGTTAAAAAAATATATTTTTCGAAATTAAAATAAAATATATATAAATTATATAATATTTTATTAAAATTAAAGAAATAT
This sequence comes from Sisymbrium altissimum, assembly GCA_900406495.1. Lineage (NCBI taxonomy): Eukaryota > Viridiplantae > Streptophyta > Magnoliopsida > Brassicales > Brassicaceae > Sisymbrium > Sisymbrium altissimum. Next base: position 3,636 of record OVBI01001922.1, on the reverse strand, counting down.
TTATAATTAATTATATTTTTGAAAAAAAATTTTTGAAAAAAAAGAATTTAGATTGCGGGTACCCGTAAATCCACGAAACAAAATTTGGTGATCCGCATCCGCCCCCGCAAATAAAATTCTCGACCGGCATCCGCCTTACACTGTTTTGGAATTAAATTTTTTTGGTCCACACCTACCTCGGAACGGGTCCCAGGGATATTGACTCAAATCTAAATACATGTGAACATATTATGTAGCAAAAAATAAAATTCAAAATGTGGATATAAAACTATAAAAGTCTTTAGAGAAGAAGCTGTATTTGAAATACTAATGTTTTTCATATTTTAAGTTTTTTTTTCTTTGTTCCTGTAGAATCCTACTCTTTATTTGCTAGCTAATAAGTCAAAGGCTAGGAAGACAAAAGCATGAGAGTAAGTTCATCGTCTCTTAATCTATGTCACATGATAACAAATACAAAAGTGTTATCATGTTACAGATAAAAAGTTTATTTTATTTAGCTTTGTTTTTAACTAAAAGTACATTAAATTCCATAACAACTAAATCTTATAATATCTAATGGAAATTGTTATACTTTAAAATGAATTTAGAATCACATCTAACAAATACTTAATCCAATAATGGTATATTTTATTGTAATTTCCCTAGTTACACAATTGAATAAAGCTAGATTTCAATTTGAATTCCAATTATATTAAAATACATTCAACTACTTAATCCAATAACACCTCCTTAGATGTTTACATTGAAACATTTGATATTTTCAAACTTAAGCACATAAAAAAAAAAAAAAAAAGCAAATTGATTTTGCTGTCGTCAGTTTCATAATCTATTAATCATTTGACTTTCGGCATTACTTTTTATTCCAAATTTGAACTATTGTCCATAACGGACAAATCTAAAGTTCTAAACTGTGTTGTAGATGCGATCACAACAGACATTTTTATACACGACTCTATGACGGTCGATTTTCTTGCAACACACAAATTTATGATACACGGTTTATATACACCCAGCATAAACCCAAACAGGTTCTAACTGTAATAATCCTGCAAAAAAAATTGTGTATTCACCAATTATCGAACACACGAAATCTTGTAGCATAACCATTAAATCTTCACCAAGTAGTCAAGTACTCGATCAAACCGACTAGGCCTGGGCACAAAAAATCAAAACCAAAAATCCGAACTAGAACCGAACCAAAAAAACCAGATTTGGATCCGATCCAATTCTAGTCAAAAATACCCTATCATTTTCGAACATTAATACTGGTGGGTATCGAATAATACTCGAACCGAATCGATATATGATCGGGTACCCGAATATATTGAAGGTATAATAATTTTTTTTGGTTATTACAAGTATATTTTATGTATTTTAGTTATCTTTTTTTTTTCTTCGAATTTTCGGATATATTTTGGTATTTTAGATCTATTTTTAAAATTTTTTTTATCATATATACATAAATAATTTTGGGTTTTTGGATATTTTTTAGTTTTTAGATATATTTCTATTATTTTGGATAATAAATACCTGAATCGAACCGGAACCAATAAGAACAAAATTTTTAAGTATCCATTGGGTATTAAAAAATATCTGAATCGAACCGACCCGAAACCGAACCAAAATTCTATTAGCTATCCATTGAATCCAAAACTCTTCTACCCGAAAGACACAGAACCGAATGGTTCCTACCTGAAACCGAATCGTATATCCGAATGTCCAAGCCTAAAACTGACTGTTGGAGATGAATTTCATCTCTCTTTGGTCCATCATAAATTTTAAGCAAAATTTTATTTTTCTACGGAAAACGTAAAATCTCATTTCCGCAAAAACCATACAATCTCGTATTCTCACCAAAACCAAAATTTTGTTTTCCCGCCATAACCGTAAAATTTTGTTTTCCCGCCAAAACCGTAAAATCTAATTTTCCCGCCGAAACCATAAAAACTCGTTTTCTCGCCAAAGCTGCAAAAACTTATTTTCCCACAGAAAAGCGTAAAAATCTCATTTTCTTGCCAAAACCGTAAAATCTCGTTTTCCCGCCAAAATCGTAAAATTTTGTTTTCCCGCCAAAACCGTAAAATCTAATTTTCTCGCCAAAACCATAAAAACTCGTTTTCTCGTCAAAGCTGAAAAATCTTATTTTCCCACAGAAAAGCGTAAAAATCTCATTTTCTTGCCAAAACCGTAAAATCTCGTTTTCCTGCCAAAATCGTAAAATCTCGTTTTCCCACCAAAACCGACCTTAAAAACTCGTTTTTCCACCAAACCGTAAAATCTCATTTCCTATCAAAAACTATAAATTCTCAATTTAATTGTAAGTATTATACATTCATTTAATTTTAGAGAATTTGCAGTATATACACAAAAACTTTAGGGTAATTAGGAATCGGATAATTATATTGTTGGCTCACTGTGTATTTTTCATAAATCCGGTCGCACTCCTACTATATAGATATACTAACGAATATAGGTGTATATACTCATGTATATTGTGTCAGAACAATTATGAAAAGCTAAGAGAATTTATTCCTAGCTTCTTAATTAACGCGATGTTTACTTACACCGTTACATACACTATATAAATTCGAAACTAATCGAAATACCGTCCAAAAAATCTGTAACTCTCCGAGATCTTTTGGTTTCTCCGTCAAAATTCAAACCAGTTTATTTTCGAAAATCAAATTTCCGGCGGTAAATATAGTGATCATACGCTCAAATCGTCCACCGTTAAGTTAATCGCAAGCAGAGCTAATTATCTTCCGTTTCTGTTTCTGGTTTGATTCGTAATGTAGACGAAATTTAAATTTAAATTTTTGTTATTAACTAGTTTTGAACTTCATGTAGATGGTTAGGCCGAGACTTGTAGACTCGCCCCCGGACTCTCCATCATCTGAATCTCCCGATTTACCACCGCGAATGTTTGCCGTCGGTGAAGAGCCAAAGGGGCTTAGGGTTACGGCCTACCACACATCAAATGCTATTCGCACTGTTCTCAAAGCTCTCGCGGAAGAGGAGATTCAGTTTCTTCGTAATTCCGCGTTTGGCAAGTTTATTTCTCTGGTCCAATAACCCACATTATCCGGCCGATTTGGGAGGTTTTTAATGTCGAGTCAACTAAAGATGAAGAAGAAACATGAAGTATGCTTTTTGTTTGCCGAAAAACCAGTCCGGTATTCTTTGAGGAAATTCGTATTAGTCACTGGTATGAGATGTGGAAAATATCCAAGGAAATCGAAAAAGAAGTTGAGGAAGAACATAACCGAGAAGCCATATTGGCCATCTCTGTTTGGCAAGTGTGATTCAATCACGGCGTTAGAAGTGATTAAGATGCTAAAGAGGAAGACCGTCACGGATAAGGAGATTAGGCTGAAGTACGCATGTCTTACTCTACTGTCCTATGCTGTGATTCCCACAACATACCATCCGAAGATAGAGTAGGCCTGGGCATTTATAACTGAACCCGAAGTTCCAACCCGAATCCGATTAAAAAAACCCGAACCCGATCCGAACCGGATTTAAAACAGTTACCATATGGGGTTTAGAGCTAGGTATTTTGGGTTTTGGGTAATATCCGACCCGAATCGAAACCCGAATGAGTATCCCGAAAAATCCGTAATTAACAATTATTATTTA
>OVBI01001921.1:0-25671 GCA_900406495.1 Sisymbrium altissimum | reverse complement strand
AAAAAAAGCCAGAGCTTTACATTGAATGTGCATTGTATATTGATGGAGCTCCTTTTGGTTTTCCCATGAGAACAAGGTTTTACATTCGGTTCTCATAGATTCCTTCCTTGATTGTGGCTGTGTTATGTTCTTAATTCCAGATTGAACACTACAACACTACAGGACCACCATACTGCTGGAACGAACTCATCACTCTTAGTTCTAGATATCGTGACTTGACTGCTCACTCGCAGCTTGCAATCACGGTAAGCAAATCGCTGACCTCATTGCTTGTTTTTTTTTTTTTTTGTTATCTTCTCGGTTTCTTTTCTTTTCTGTTAATTGAAGAGTTTATGCTCGTGTCAGGTATGGGATGTTTCGTGTGGCNTGTGGAAAAGCTGAGGGACTGATTGGTGGTGCCACGATCCTTATCAAAGATGCAAATAAAATCTGCAAATGAAAAGCTGAGGGACTGATTGAACTTTTGTTTTTTGTTCTAAGCAAATTTTATGACATCTGCTTTTTTTTTTTGTCTAGGTTTGTAAAGATGAGATGGTTGGACGATAGGAAAGGGGAAAAGAGGATCCAAGAAAATTTTTTTAGAATTTATAGTTTCAATGTTTTTGTTTTTATTTTTGGTATTTGTATTTTTTTTTTAATGTATTTGGATGTTTAAAATTTAGTACAAGCAAAAAAAAGTTTATTGTATTACTGGGATTCTTATGTACTACTATGAACAAATAAAAAAATTAAATTTAAAAAATGAATTTAAAATATGTTGGTATTATAAGGGTTATTAGGTATAACTATGGACAAATAATAAAATGAATTTAAAAAAAAAAACACATTTAACACGTTTTAAACATGGCGCCGTCATTTTTAAAAAAATAATAATATAATTTTACATATAGTTATACCCAGTAATGGGTAGTACCAACATACACATAGTTATATTTTGACAGTTTTTTTATTTATCTAGTTAAACTTAGTGAAAATCAAATTCTTTGTAGTTGAACTTATGATATTAGATCATTAAAGTATATTTATCATATTTTCATACAAGAACATGGTTTATAAAACTAAATTTGCTTAAAACACGTTATACTTATAGAGTTATTGAGAACTTAACCATATAAGTATAAGGTAGTTTTAGTCAAAAGAATTAAAGTTTGTATAAATTATTTTTTTTTTGACAAATTTAGATGTTTTATAAAACTATTTGAGTTTTTAGATTTACTACTACTAATGATATGTGTTTTATATGTTTATTATTATTTTTATTAATTTTTGCACAGCTAATTCATTAATACTTAGTTACACTAGTATTATCTAGTTGTCTCAAAAACACTTAGTTGTACACTAGTTATACGAGTAGTACCAAAATATAAAATAGACGAAAATAAGTTTATAATACAAACAATTACACTATTGGACACTCATTCCTCTTTATCTTTTTTTTTTCTTTAAAATAATTCATACATGCATCTCAATTCTCTTCATCATTCATATATACACTTCAATTCTATACTATAACATATAATAAAATACTAAATTTATTTGTTTCACCTAACAATAATATTAGTACTGACACACTAACCATAGAGTCATTGTTAGTTTTAGAGAAATTAATATTTTTTTTTATGCTCAGTTCTCCTAATTATACCTAATTATTCCAGTGCAATTAGTTATACTAGTTATACCAAATCATCCTATAAACTTATAGTTATACTAATTACACCAGTAGTACTTCGTTATACATTAATTATACGGATAATACCAAAATATAAAATAGACGAATATGAATTCGAAATGTAAATAATTACCTAGTAATTCAAAGTATAAGTAAATTACATCAATTAAACAATCTGAATCTTTTTTATGTAGTCGAATATACTATTTTAACACTAATTTGTTATTAATCTATCATCATCTTATGTTAAAAAATGTTTTAGACTCAATATTAACAAGAAAATTTTGTTGTCCATACGAATCACCAGTATAATTCATTGGTTATTAAACTAAAATATCACCATTAATTAACAATGTAAAGTTATAATATATTTACCCAATAAATTCGATGACTCCAATGAGTAAAGTGAACATATTTTTATATTTATATTGAAATCCCAATTTTTTTTTATCATATATACAATAATATTTTTTTAAAAACCAATATGTCATTTTTAATTAATAATATAAGGTTATAATAGATTTACCCAACAAATTTAATAATAGAGTAAGTATAAAATAAACAAATTTTTTATGAATATTAAAAAATAAATTGAAAATAACTATTACACTAATTGGTTTGAATTTTACATAAATTTGATAATTTATTTATAAAAACTAAAATATGAGACAAAATAACATATTTTAAGTTTTAATTGGAGTTTTAATTTTTATTAATGATGAAAAGTAATGGAGGAAGAAAATAGAGGGAATAGAAGGTGGGTCTGCCGACAAAAAAAAAAAGAAGGTGGGTCCATTTTTTTAATTATAAAAGTTATTTTAAATTTTGTTTTATTTACAAATAATATATAATATAAAAAAGATGGAAAAGTTGGATGAAATGATTTCTATCATAAACAAAAAAGAAATAAGAAGGAAGGGCAAATATGACAAATCATTGATGAGAGGGATAGTGAGATTAAAGAGGGGTAGTGAGATTTTTTCAACCGTACGGAGGGGTATTTGAGATTAGAGTCCCAATGAGAGAGCAGATATTGTGTGAATACTTGGTTTGGGACAGTAGTTCTAATAGTTCAAACACACTTTTGACCCAACCCGAAAATACATTTTAATGAATATATGAATATGGAGAATGGAGTAAAGAAAACACATTTTTGGGCTGGTAATGGGCTTAGTAGTATCAAATTTATAGCAGGACAATAGGAGGAGAACTTGATGTAACACACACTTCTGATTTGAATAGATTCTACATTTTAATGAATATGGAGAATTGAGTAAGGAAAATACATTTGTGGGCCGATACTGGGCTTAATAGTATCTAACCCAGCCCGAAAACAATCTAACAAAGAAACGACACCGTTTTGAAGGAAATATCTTCAACCTTCTTCTGCAGTTGATTTGATTCTTTCTTGATCGTTGAATCTTCCTTCCCTTTTGCCTAAGATCTCGAAACAAATCCAAAGTTCCTGACTTTTGAACATGGTATTGATCGAAAGTGAAAGCGACGATGAAATCTCCGTCAAAGAACAACAAGAACCAAAGCCATCACCTTCTTCCTCTTCGCAGCCCGAAGCAACAGCAGCCACGACAACGGAGAAGAAACTCGTCAACGGAGAAGATGACTCCGATGGATTCGAAACCGCCAGCGAACGTGAAGTGAGCGACAACGAAGAACAAGAAGAAGAAGTAAGTGATAGAAAACAAGACGCGGTAACGAACCAAGAACCACAACAGGAGGAGAAGAAGCAAGATCAAGATCAGGTGAATCTTCTTGATTTGAGCTTAGAATAGTAATAGCGTGTAGTACAAGAAATGATTTTAAGCTTGTTTTGTTATAAAAGGAGAAAGCTTTGGAAGATGGGAACGAAGCTAAAGTGGAAGGAAACAAACTGTTTGGGAATGGTCTTTACGAAGAAGCATTGTCAAAGTATGAGCTTGCGTTACAGTTTGCTCAGGAGTTTCCTGAATCTTTGGAGCTTCGGTCGATTTGTCATTCCAACAGAGCTATATGTTGTATCAAATTGGTATATCTTCTTTTAGCCAATGATCTGACAAATTGTATTTTGGTTATTGCTTTGGAGTGATGTCTGTACTGTTTTGTTTCTCAGAGTAAATATGCAGAAGCAATCAAGGAATGCACTAAAGCGATCGAGCTGAATCCAAACTATACTAAAGCTTTTGTTCGTCGTGCAGAAGCTAATGAGAAGCTTGAACACTATGAAGAAGCTCTCACGGGTGAGTCCTAATAGAGTTTTAGAGGAATCATTTGTTAGTGTTTTCTCTGGTGATTGGAACGAGAGAAATGATATATGTCTCTCTTTGCATTTGATATAGACTTGAAGAAGATATTAGAACTGGATCCTTCAAATGATCAGGCTAGAAAAGGGATTCGGCGTTTGGAACCGTTGGCTGCTGAAAAGCGAGAGAAGATGAAAGAAGAAGCTATAGGTAAAGAGACGTTGTTGTTATGTTTTGTGATCAAGATTGTGACTTTTTTGTAGTTGTGAGCTAAGTCTTGACAATGTGTTTTTGTGATGTAACAGCAAAGTTGAAGGAGATGGGGAACACGATATTGGGTAAATTTGGGATGAGTGTAGACAACTTCAAGGCTGTTAAAGATCCCAACACTGGCTCTTACTCTTTTTCTTTCCAAAACTAGTCAACCACATTTCCTTCGTGTTCTGCATCAACCACATTTTATGTTCTTACTCTGTTAGTTATCAATCCATTTCGTTGTCAATCGATTTGTACTGGAAAGTAGAAAGATTCATTTGTTTCTTGTGACTTTGATATATCTGTAAATTCTTTGTTACAATGAAGAAAATTCCCTTTTGAATAGTCACTTATTTGTGAGTTGAAACTTATATGACTGGGCTTTAAAAGTTATTGGGCCTTTTTAGACATTATTGGGCTTAGAAGAGTAGTAGTAAAGTAAATCACGAAGACAAAGACATAAGACTTCTAAAAATCAATACTTTAGGGTTTCTGTAGATACTCGTTCTTCTTCTTGTTCTAGCCGAGAACGAAAAAACCTAAACCCTAAGCTCAATCTCCAATTCTTCTGCAACTATGAGTCGATCAGGCCAGCCTCCGGATCTCAAGAAGTAAGCCCTTCTTCTGATTTCTCTCTTTATGAATGTCTTTGTTTCGATTCTGTTTCCGTATTCTGATTCTTGTTTCTTATTTCTTTGGATGCAGGTACATGGACAAGAAACTTCAAAGTAAGTTCAACATCTTTTCATGCTCGTTTATCTAAACTTTCTTTAAATTTGATTTGATTACAACTTTTGCTTATAGTTCTGATGATATAGAGAGAGGAGCTAGCTAGGTAATGTATGTTTCTGTGCAATAGTCTTCTTTAAGTGAACTAAAATTGGGTTTGATTTTACGGGTTTTGTTTAGTTTGGACATATCTCAAACTGTTGGTGTGTCTCAGTCTGATTTCATCAAGAGTAGTTTCACTTACTTCATCATTTTATTGTCACCTTGTTATGGGTGTTGAAACTGATGACTTGGTGTATGAAATGCAGTTAAGCTTAATGCTAACCGAATGGTTGTTGGAACTCTTCGTGGGTTTGACCAGTTCATGAATCTTGTTGTGGATAACACTGTAGAGGTGAATGGTGATGACAAAACAGACATTGGGATGGTGGTAAGTCTTTCGTGATATTGTGTTTTATAGAATCTCTCTCTGTCTTCAGTCATTTATTGTTCTAGACTGGTGTTTTATATTACTTTTGGTTTGGTGGCAGGTGATAAGAGGAAACAGCATTGTCACAGTTGAAGCTCTTGAACCAGTGGGAAGATCTTCTTAGCTTACAATCTCTTTGTACTAAGCACTAGTTTTATCCTCTGTTTGAGAAAACTTGGTGGTACATTCGCACTTGTTATGAACTGATCAGTAAGACGTTTACATGAATACTCTTTCTTGTACTGAAACATCGTGATGAAGAGCACCAAGAATGTGATGGATAGGCGAATTACTTTGATCTTTCTTGTGCTTTTATCGTATAGATTCATTGCTTTTTATACCAAACAAGAGAGTTGGGGAAACTTTGAAAATACCTGATGCTGTTTGGTTATTTGTTATATAGATACCAAAGATCTGAGGCAGATTATAAAATATATAAGGGTGTAGAATACAACATGACTTTAGGGAACATTCTTCAGTTATACAAATGCTTTCAAGGTAACCTCATTGACGTGTCTTGCGTGTACAATAACCTTAATGTATCATGATGGGGAATAGTCATCGAGTAGAACACAGTCGATTCTTTGTAGATAGACGTTTTTCTCTTTGAGGTCATAAGCAATATTATAGTACTGTTGAGCCATTAACCCAATAGCTGTCAAGTCTTGATATTGCCTTCCATGTTCTGTGGTTGGTCTCACCGACATACAAAACACGTTAAGATACACATCCGTTTCCGACAGCATATAAAACATACTTGTAGCTTCCATACCCAGCTCAGCTCCTCCGGCAAATCGAAATGTCACCACAGGGAATCCTATTAGCTCTTCACTTATTTTCCCATGGTAACACAACAAGTCTCTAAACCAGAATCTCTCTAACTGCGTATCCAAAATGGACTTTACTTCATTGAAGAGTTCTTTGTATGCTTTCTCTGCTAGCCAAGTGAAGAGTGTGCCTGAGTCGAGTATGACTCCTGTTCTTGCTCCTCTTCTTTTGAACACCATTGGTTCGATGTTCAGTTGTTTTGCTCCAACACTAATCCCTTCAAGATTCATATAGTACATACCAGTCTCTATCTCAATAGGTGTTGGATCGCCGAGAATATCAGCGTCCTCTCCAAGAACCAACTGATTGAAACCGTAGTTTTTGTTAGCTAAATCGCCAATGCAGTAAGAGAATTTAGACCCGAGCTGTACCGCAAGCGACGCCGGTTTAGCTCCTAAACCCAAAATACCTGTTAACTCACTCCCCAACTCCTCTCCATTCTCATGACCACACCCAAAAGCAACAGGTTCAGTCAAAACTCTGTTTCCGTTAGGTGTTGTGAACGTTAACCGTTCTTTAGCGAAAACGCCTTTAGAGCCAGCGCCGTTTATGTACAGTTGTTCATAAAGGCACTCGTGCGAGGAGCCACAACGTCCTGTTGGTGCATGCCTGCAAAACTCATCGTTGCAGGAATATTCTGCATACGTTGAAGACAATGCTGGATTGAAGATAGGACGAGTTGATGACGAGGAATGTTTGCAGGGAAGACATTTGATCCATAAAAGTGAGCTTCCTGTGTCCATGATTGCGAACTGCTGTACCGGAGGCTGTCCTATAGAGAAATTCACGAAAAACAGTGATGTCTTGATTGCTTGCTGAACATCAACTTGGAAGTCACTGTTACTTAGCTCTTTATCGATAGATTTCCGTAGATGCCTAAACCGAGCTGATGAAGTACTTGTCAGGTGTTCGATACGGTCTTCTAAAGTGACCGGAACTCGAGCCTTTGGGTTGAAACGGGCCATTGTGTCACGGTGTATCAGCTTCATGGCCATTCTGTTAGGCTTTTTGGTGGATTCGGTAACTATGGAGTATGAGAGAATGATGAAGAGTAAGAGTGATGTTTGGAAAAAACATTCCATTTTTGATTGTTCAGACAGAGCAAGCACACATGGACTTGAGAACTCAGATCAAGAAGAGTCACATATACCATTTTTTGTAACACAATAAGATATGGTCCTAGCATCAAGACTGTGATAGGAAGACGTATATAAAATAGCAAAACATAACGAATTGATGACACCGTTAGAAGAAATAATATTCAACAAGAACAACCAAAGATCATGAGACTATAAATAGCAGAAGGTTGTTGAGGTTATATATATAATTATAGGGTCTTGATCTCATATGACCTGTCACGTTGTACTTCACAATTCACATCTTCAGTTGTTCGAGTTTGTTTTATATGCATGTGTTTACAAATATATATATAAAACTAAAAATTGTAAAAATATTAGTAATCTACAAAAAAAGGTTTTTTTTTAATCGTTTCCCAATTCAGAGTAGTTTTGTTCTACTCCAATGTTTCTTTTTCGTATTTATTACTCTACTATTCCATCAGGCATCATCTACTGTTCATCTGATACATATCAATCATCACTTAAACCTAACATTTTGACTTGTACTTCTCATGCATTGCTTGTAAGGTGAAATTGAAAAGAAAAAAACTAATAAATCATCAACATTTAGAATTTTAGAAGTACAAGTCAAAGTATCAATTAATTGCTGGTCAGATAACACATGAAGTGAAGTTTGACCAAAGATTGCTTTCACTGGACCACAGGCTTTAAGACATATGATTGAGAACAAAAAAAATAATCTGAAAAAAGTCTTACCGAGTTTGAGTAAGACAGAGACCAAAACACAAAAACTGAGTAAACACCACCAAAATAGTAATAATATATACATCCAAAATAGTGAACATTAGACCCACCATAGTCTCATTTTCATAAGAGTTAATCACCAATTTACATGTCTATATCATATCTCCAAAAAAATTGAACTCATGGGGACATCTTTCTTTCTTTATCTCGGACCAGATAGTTCCATGGCGAAAGAATCTAACGCATGATTATCATCTTCATCATCAAATCCTGAGGATCCAAACAGGTGTTTAGTTTGGTTGTTGCCATTAGCATCGGTAGAGGTAATACTTCTGTAAGAGATGTTGGCATGGTAGAAATGTAAATGGTTATGTGAAGCAGCCCATCTCTCTGCTAATCCATCTCCTTCAAGCATCTGAACCACTTCAGACATTTTCGGTCTGTGCGCTGGAAGAAACTGAGTGCAGAGTAAAGCCACTTGCAGCATCTCCCCAACTTCTATTCTATCGTAAGTTGTCCCAAGCTCTCTGTCCACAAGCTCCTCTACTTTCATTTCTTTGTGCAGCTTCCTCACCTACAATTCCAAATGTCTCTTGTTAAAGACATCTTTCAATACACATTGTGGCCTAGCTTTAGAGTGTTAATTAGCTTACCCATTCAAGCATAGCTCCTTTCTGGCTAACGGTTTTGCCAAACTCGAGAGCTCTCATTCCTGTGATGAGCTCTAGCAATAGTATACCGAACCCGAAGACATCAGTTTTCTCAGATGACTGGCCTGTGGAGAGATACTCAGGTGCAATGTGACCAACCGTGCCTCTAACCGCTGTTGTGACATGTGAATCCGCGTGGTTAAGCAGCTTGGCGAGCCCAAAGTCCCCAACAACAGCTTCAAAATACTCATCTAGGAGAATGTTTGCTGCCTTGACATCACGGTGAATGATCTTGGGGTCGCATTGCTCGTGTAGATAAAACAAACCTCTTGCAGCTCCTATCGCTATCTTCTTCCTTGTGTTCCAGTCCAATGCTGGTTTAGCTGTAACAGTAACAAAGATCAGTTTAAGTAATTTCCATTTCAAGCCGGTTTCTGCATCAGTTAAGCAAGTGTATATGTGTATACCTTTAAGCCTAGAGGCAACACTGCCATTGGACATGTAAGGGTATACAAGAAGTCTTTCGCTAGAACTCGCGCAGTAACCTATCAACCGAAGCAGATTCCTATGAACAGCTAAGCTGATCATCTCAAGCTCAGTACGAAACTGAGAGTTCCCAGAGGTTCCATTCACATCTTTCAATCGTTTCACTGCAACCATTGTCCCGTCCACAAGCTTTCCTTTGTAGACATTACCGAACCCACCCGCACCAAGAATGTGTTTGGAACTAAAACCATCCGTAGCTACATGGAGTTCTCTGAATGTGAAGCTTCTTAGATTCCCCAACCCTAGTAACCCTTCCTCTTGCTTGTCTGCACAAACAAAAAAACACAAAATAGCTTTTTGAGTTTGGACAACAAACCTTCTTGAAATCCAATTACACATAAAACCATAAGCTCTTAGCTCACGAACCACTAGTGCGAAGGATCATTAGTCTTCTTTGTTTCTTTCTGTACCAAATGAACCCGAGGGAGAGGATTACACTAACAGCAAAGCCAAGACTTACACCAAGTGCAACCGCCAATATGTTAGTCTTGCGTCCTACAAATCCCAAATGGTAAAACTCATGAAAAATGTATATAAACCGAAGGAAAAGATAAACAAACCGTTGAACCAAAGATTTTACCAGATGATGAGCTTAAAGAGACAGAGAGAGGGCTAGGATTGATTGATCCTGAACAAATCTCAGGTGGGCTGCTTCTACAAATCAAAGGATTCCCAGCAACACTACAATCCAACATTCAAAATCAGTTAAAACAACTAAATCATTGATAACAACAAGGAAGTGTGTTGAAATGAGTAAAACAAGTGAAAAAACTCTTACTTGAATGTCCTTGCAGGGAATTTAGGAACAGGACCTCTGAGATTGTTATAAGACAAGTCTCTGAACCAAACATAAAAAAAAAAACTTAAGTAAAGAGAAGTAAAAAAACAAAACAAAAAAAAAAGTAAAGAAAAATCAAAACTTTAAAATCTGTAAAGACTCACAAGAAGGAGAGGTGAGGGATTTGAGACAGAGAAGCAGGAAAGGGCCCAGATAATGAGTTGTTGTTCAACCTCCTAAATGAATCATTACAGAACATACGAGGTTAACTAAGAGGACAAGCTCTTTTACATCATTTGTAATCTACAAAAGAGAGAAAGACTTACAGATATTGAAGACTACTCAGCTGGTTAATCGAACCGGGAATTTCACCGGAAAACCGGTTATTGGAAAAATCCAAAGTCTGTAGCTTGGGAAGAGAACAGAGCTCCGGTGGGATTTTGCCGGAAATATTATTGTTCTGTAATAACCTTCAAAAATCCCCATGACAAAACAAACAAACCCATCAGTATCAAACAAACAAACAAAGCAAAAGCTCCAAACTTTCCTTTTCGTAATGTTATGAAGAAACAAACAAAGAAAGACCCATGTCGTAAAATCTTACACTTGTCGGAGATTAGTGAGGTTTCCGATTGAGCCAGATAAAGTTCCAGAAAGAGACTGACTTGGAGCTCCTCTGCCATTGGAGAGAACAAAGATTATCTGTAACCATTAATGCCGTCTTCCTCGGAGAGTATAACAAAGAATCAAAAACAAAACTACAATACTTACAAGCCAGTTACGAGGTTGTCGGAAGAACAAGTGATCATAGTCCAGCTACAAGGATCAACAGAGAACTCATCCCAGTTGTTCAAAACACCATGAGGATCATGTAACTCGTTCTTTATGTTTATCAGAGCTTCCACTGTAAAAGAGAAGAGAAACATTATTTGAGTACAGAAACTTTAAAAAGAAGCAATCTTTGTTTCCTCTCTAACTACCTTCAGGGTTTCTGGGCTCAGAAGAGAGAGAGCAAGTAGAGAAACAGAGTAACAAGAAGGAGACGAAAGAGAAGAATAAAGAAGGAATTTTCATTGTTGTCTTCGTAACCACCACCATATGGAAAAGCTTTAGCTTAGTTTCTCACCACAAGGAGAAAGGAAAAAAAAAACTGAAGAAGCAGGAAAAATCATTACTTTGTTGATGTTTTAGTGTGTGCCCACGAAAAAAACAACAACAACGAAAAAGAGAAAGCAAAAGAAGAAAGAAGAAAGAAGGAAAAATGAATGCTTTTTCTTTCTTTCTTTCTTGGGTTTATTAAAACAACTTTCTTTCTTTCTTTCTTTGTCTCTTCGCACGCACTGAATTATGTAATGTAATGTTATGAATTTAAGGAGATAATAAAACACTCAGAAAAAAAGGTTAACTTGTTGTTGAGTAGAGAGAGAGATAAAAGCTTTAGAGAATTTTGAAAGAGAAAGAGAGAGAGAGTGTGTGTGTGTGTGTGTGGAGGTTGTGTTGTGGTTTGTGGGGAGGGAGAATCAGGTTGGAAAGCTGATACGGACCCGTAGTATGGTGTGATTTACTTTTCTCTATTTCGAGTTTTTTTTTTTTTATAATAATATGCCAATTTTGTGAAAACTTGTTCTACACATAAATAAGGGTGGCAAATTAGCAGTAAAGCAGATTGGTGGGATAAGAACATAACGGAAAGAAATAAAGACAAAGTTCTTTTCTTTTCTTTTTCTTTTTTTTTGAATTTTCATCTGATTTTTGGGATGCGAATAATGAGAAGGCATCAAGAATCAGAAGAAAAAAAAAAATCTATTAATAAGAAAAAATTTAGAGCATTAGTTGTTTATTTTTTTAATTTGGGGATTTTTTTTTATCTAGCATGTTTTATTTTCTAGTGAAACTAAGTGGGGATTATTGGTTTATGTATTTTAATCGATTTGAAAATCCGAATGAAATCCAGTGTTATTGGTTTTATGATTTTATAATGCATGTTAAAATCATGTGTTATTGGTTTTATGATTTATAAATCCTAATTAAAATCATGTGTTATTCAATCATACAGATTTATTTATGAATTTGATTTTATAATGAATTTGAGTGGATTTGAGTGGATTTGTTTGTTAAAAATACAAAGACTAAAATCCGAAGGGAAACCCTCGGATTTGTACATATATATTATTAGATTTGAAAATCAGAATATTTTGCTTAGATTTATAAATCTCATACAGATTTCTAAATTAATAAATGAATAACACCCCGTAAACAAATCTTTTTTTTTTACGAAAAGATGACTAATAAGTGATAAGAACTTTAAAAAGAAGGATCCAACCAAAGTGGTGGAATTGGAGCTATGTAGGTCATCGCTGTAGCGTGGACTCGAGCACTCCGTACCAAACTAAACAAATCTTTAAATTATCAAATAATGATTAAGTTTTGTTTAGAAATGAAAATATATGTGGAAATTTTTTTAAATACCGCTTTGGTACTCCTTATAAAGAATCAAATAAATGTTAGGTCAGTGTTTCTTATTTTGTTGGCAAAAAAAAAAAGAATCAAATAAATGTGTGAAGAGTATAGATACTAATCGTATTAGTAATGAAGTGTTTGACGCGTCTAAAAAACTAAAAAGAAAAGAGCTCACGTTTTTTCAAAAATCAAGATTGATTTCAGTCTCTTGCATAACATCAATATTACTAGAAGATGAAATTACTGATCGTAATAGTAAGTGTTCGAAGCATGTTGAAGGAAAGGGCTCACGCTTTATTCGACCAAGATTAATTTCAGTTTTCTTCCACAACAGTAACATCATTAGAAGATGGATTAATTAACTTCCGAATCAACACGACCAATCTCTTAGTTTCTAAATTGTTGACGCATTAAGTTTTTGAGAAAAAGGCTGGATAACCAACAAAACACATTGCTCGCTGCTACTTGCGAATTCGTAACATTGATGATGTTGGCTATGAATATAGCAATTAGCAAAGACACTCAAAACATGCAAATGGTTTAGCAGAGACGCATATGTATCACTTCATAAGAAGTCTTATCCTGCAAAACCTTTGACGTAATTCGATCGATGAAGTAACCAAACGATAAAACACTGTCACCCCAAAATTACTTTGATATTTTGGTATCACAATGACAAGCTTTCTATGTATCTCTCAATAAGTTTCTCACACAAAATCAATCACTGACAACATATCTTCTTGTTATAACAATAAAGAAAACTACAAGATAAATTATAGTCTCAATAATATATATATTGTCTCGAGTAAAACGGCATAACGAAAGAAACTATGTTATATAAAAGATATAAAAAGACAGAATTGACGTGGGTAGTGTAGTACTACTACCACCACTTGTAACACGGTACTATCTCAGTGGCAGTGAGTACGAGACTGATTTTCTCTAACATACACCCTCTCCTTTTGTCTTGTGTTATCTTATTTTCTTTTCTTTCATATTTTTTCACTAGAATTCTGTAACTAGAAATGTAACTTCCAGAGGTTACAAAGGTTAGTTTTTTTTTAAAAAAAAAACCCTGATTCGAAAATATTCATAATAATAATATTTATTTAAATTTAAACATAATGTATCTCTATAATAAATATAACACATGAGATAGGAAGAGAAACAAATAAGAAAAAAAGGCTGGAATACGGAAAGAGGCTTGCTTTTGGCTTGCCTGATGTGGTGTGATTTGTGATGTTACATTTTTCTGACAAGTCCCTGTACTTTTGTTTTTCTTCCCTTTTAGGTCCATTTACTTTCCTACGTTATTACTATGGCCCCTCTAGTTTATGTTGTTAATACATGTACACTATTATTATTTTTTTGTGAAATTTTTTCACTCACTAATAATTTCAACTTTAATTTTTTTCTTTGTCTATGATTCAAGTTATCTTTTCTTGTCACATGTTGACTTTATACTTTTCTAAAGTTAAGTTCTGATTAAAAGTTGTCAAAAATGCAATATTATAAACAAATCACTAATTTTTTTCTATTATTATTATTATTTTTTTCTATCGATCATTTATTAGTTCATCATATACATATGGATTGAGATTTCTTAAATGGACTGACTATAACGCAAAAGAGCAAACATGTATGAAGGAAAAAACATAACTAATCGTAGCCGTATAGTCATAACGAACATGCTTCAAAATTAGTATGGAATTCGATTAGACTCTATATGGTTAAAAGAACAAAAAAAACTCTGATCAAACTATTTTACAAAGTCCCTTGTAATTACAAATACAATGAACGTTGTTTAGGTGAACGTGTATAACATTTAGTAAATTGTCAGTTTTTTTGTGTGTGGAGATCTTTAACAGAAATGTCAGTTTTATGTTAGTAAATCAACTTGGCCGTGTATACGAAGTTCTGAATAATAATACCTACAAAATACTTTTCAAAATTAATAATTAATAGAACGATACATTATTTGATTTTGATTTTTAGCCACCGTAAGAGATCATGGAAAGATCTTGGTTCATGACCTGTTGGCAGTGGAGTCCTCCTACTTTGAGTGTAAGCCACTATCTATACTAACATAAAATACCTGACAATAAGACATATATTTCTTTTATTTTCTGAATGAACACATGTTTCATACTCAGAAGGAAAAAGAAAAGACGTACACATTGTATAATGATATGAGTTTAACCATGATATATTCCGATCGCAGAATAAATACTTATTCAAATCAATTGGTAGTAGTCTAGTGTTTGGATGTTTTAGTATGAGATTGGGGAATCTATATTTTTGAGTCCTCACAATCACGTACACTGTGATTTTAATAATAGTTGGCCAGTGTAGATGTTTTAAATAACACATAAAACTCACTTTTAATAGATTAATAATCTTGAATTCGGTTTATAATCTCCTGATTATCTGAACAAGGATAACTATCTATCATAGATACCTTATCACAATACCTTAGACCATGTTCAACCCAGATATATTTCTTACCAAAACAAAAATAATATTTTACTATCATTTAGTTATATAATTAAAGTTTAATTAAAAATAAATAATAAAATCAATAAAAAAAACAAGTGTTAAAAAAGATCTTAAAATTTAAGAATCAATAGCCTAAACTTCTTATGTAAGAAGTATTTCTTACTTTCTCTCATACTTTTTGATTATTTTTCTTTTTTATATATTTAGATATTTTCTTAAAAATCATTTAAAAAACACGGTTAAACATGCTCTTACCACTAGGATAAACTTAACTTTCATTTTTCTTCTTCTTCTACATATTTTGATATGTTTATCAAATTTGCAGGGTACATTACTAGAGAGTTTCTTTCGATATTGCTTACAACTGTTTTTGCTACAATATTTATTAAACATTAGGTTTGGCTACCAGAACTAGAAAACAAGAGTTTACAAAAAAAGAAACCTCGTCAATGATTCTTAGCATTACAACCCAAACAATCTCCTCTTGTATTAAGAGTATGGGGAATGAAAGATAAAAGAGAAAGAAAGCTTTTTTTAAGACCAATAAATTTACCAAATGTGATGTAAAGGCTGGCCAATCCAACATCATAGTCACTAGCTTTGTCAACTTTGAGCAATCTTGAAACTCGATCATATAAGACATGGGCAACATTAATGTTTCCAACTTCGAATACAGAGGTTAGAAATTTCTTGTTATATATGATATATCCACGATCATTTAAAAAAAAATTCGACCGAATGCAAATTAAAAAGATTTTGGTATGCTTTTCCTAATTAGATACGAAAGGGAAACTATAAAATGAAATTTAGAATGCCGATTTGAGGAGATGAAGATGAGGTCAGCAGCAAGTTGCTTTGCAACCAATCTCCCTATTTTCCTTCTCACGCATTTTCAGTGATCATTGCGTAATGCTTATATGTCCTTTTCCCTATTTTTGTTGCTTAGTCTATTTCTCCTATATTTCCAAAATATTTTACGAAACACGTTACAATTTAGAAGCATAATCATATTGCTCAATAATTTGTTGCGGCACATATAATTAAAGTAGTGTTAAAGTGGCCGAATTAAAACGTTGATATACGCCTTTACGGAAAAGGTTGATGTTTGCCTCTCTTTTTTTGTAAAGCATGCTGATATTATTTTCTGAACCAGTTAAAAAAGAATATAAATATATAATAGAAATCATGTGGGCCAATATTCTCACAAACACAAATTACACCAATGATATATGCTTCAAATTCGTGTTCTACACATTTGTATCTTATAGTGTTCGTCCGCCGGATTTGTTCTTTCTGCTTTTAATTGAATAAATACTCCTCTTCAGCAGAAATTCGATGAGAAAAAAAAAACGAATCTAGCACATTCGAAGTTAATGGGAAACAACACTTTAATTCGATCCATTATTCGATGATCAGTAGTACCATCAGTTAACGAAAATATATGTGTTCTTTTACGTCACTATTTCTGGGTTATAGTGGTATAGAGATACATAGAATATATAAGAGAATATATAATACAGATTGTTTATCGGAAAACATTTATATAGTAAAAAAAAACCTCTTTTTAACTATTATATCCTCTCTCTTTCCCAAAAATACAAAATATTTAAGAAGAATTATTTATTTCATTTTATAAAATGTTTTACAATTTTCTATAGAAAAAATAAATTTATTTGATACTTGTGACCATTTATATTTTACAGTCTATATTTTGAATAGTTAAATTATTATTATTAAATATCAAATAATGTTTTCAATGTAAAAATAAGTTTTAAAAAGTATAATTAATAAAGTTTCTTAAAATATGCACTTTTAACTAAAATATCTTATACAATGAAAAGAGGGAATAGTTCTTAAAAAAAAACAAGATATTATTATTCTCATATGGATACACATGTTTTGTTTTTCTTATTTTCTTTGAGAAAAATATAATATTCTAAAAATCTACTTGAAATTAAATACCTTCCTAAAATAACTGAAAATTTAAATCAATATTACTAGAATTGAGTTCAGCTATTAAGTAACACACAACAAAGATAATATAAGCAGAAAAATTTACTCATAAGACAAATCATCGACTGTCTTGTGTATAAATAAAGTTGGATTAAGCTAGGAGAGGTTATTAATTCTCAACACATACTAGTCATCTCCTGGACCAATTGGATATCATAAAATTAGCAATTTGAATGATTAATGTTTTGATCATATTCTAATAAAATTATCATAACTTTTTCTATATTACTTATAATTATACGTCATTTTTCAATATTCATTAAAAAAATACTTTCAATATTCATTAAAAAACTACTTTCAATTTTTTTTATAATTTATGCAAAATCATCTAAAATTCTAATTTATCCAAAATTCCCCATAATTACTCATTTGATAATGATATTATTTACTGCAATTACGGATTTGGGTAAAGAATTACGTGAATTACCTCTATGGCTTTATCCTTACGTTACTCCCATTATCAAACCCGCTCATTTAAGGGTGCACTTTGTGTAGTGATTTTTGATATTCTTCTTATCTTAACTGATCCTTACATGCTACAATTTGTACCTTTACTCCTAATAAACATGTCTGTAAAACCATTATTTAACTTGAGTTTATTAAACAACAAATATGCACTGATGGTATATGCGACGCACATTCTTAGTAGTAGCTACATAAGCACTGAAGTGCATCCATCATAAAGAATATTAGATTGACAACTAAGTGCGACTCAAAGCAGCAGCTATCATTTTGAAAATCATCTAATGATTTCATATATAATACGAGTCTTAGATATGACCTTTTCTTTTGTGATAACAATGCATTATGTAGATTTGAACTCAGATGATAATTTTTCGACAATATTTACCCAAAAAGTATGCTACATGGTTCAAAAATGGTTATAAATTCAAACTTTGTATAGAGCATATAGTTAACTTGATATCATGCTTAATACAAACATAGTATTACATCTATATAATTCTCTCCTCAAAAGGGTAATAAATGTTCTAAAACAAAAGTGAGAAGTCTAGTCCCTAGTTAAAATCTATTTAGAAAAATTTGAAATGGTAATTCCGGTTAAAAAAAAATGTTTTTTGGATTTAAAATTCTAAGTTAATCATTTTTTTTTAAAAAAAATAGAAATTTAACAGTAGAATTTGAAACTAAACTTTTAATATTATTTCTTTTTGAAAAAGAAAACTAAACACTACTATTCTAATAATTCAATCAGTCAATTCTATAATTTTATATCTTTTTTTAAATAAAGTAAATTACTGTTGATTTGAAAGCTTTTAAAAGGATTCTATAAAGACTTAAGTTTTTGACAAAAAAAAGAAAAGAAGTTCTTCATTTTTTAAAAGCTTCTTATAATGATGAGAAATTTTTTTTGTTTGTTATTTGATCTAAGAGTTTAATTTTTATTCAATTTAAGATTTTATAAAATATAAATAAAGATTATGATTGGAAAAACTATAATTTAAAAATATATAAATATTAATTAGAATATATTATATTTTTAATTTTTCGCCAATTATATTAATGGTTAAGCGCATCAATTCCTATTTCTAATTTTAATTTTTGGTGAAAAAATATTTTTTCTTATAAAGTATTAACGAAATTTTTTTTTGGAGGATGAGATTATGGCACAAGCCCAAATCCATTTTTACAAATTAAAACAAGAAAAGTTTTGATTGTTTAATTATAGATAAAAAATAACAGTTCAAAATTGCTTTTCAGCTGAATTTCTTTTGTATTTTTAACCAGTTAGAATAAAAATAAAGAGTACACTCCAAAATAATTAAATTATATGAGTTTCATATTTTAAAGAATATTAGATGTTTGTTAAAAAAAATAAAAACATATTGCAGTAAATTACTTTTTTTCAATAGCAGTATTATAGTATGGACAAGTTTTTTTAACATTACAAAGATTATTGAATAAATAAAATAAGAATGTGAAAAATTATTTTATCTTTTTTTCCACAAGTCTATCTAAGCTGGAAGTGTTTTCCATGTTATTGATACTTTTAAATATTTTGTTTGTTTGGAAGTTTTTTGTAGATAATTTAAATCGATAATTTCTATATATATTATAATATTTTTTAGAAAATAAAAATGAGAAATTATATGATAATATTTATTTGAATCTCTATTAAATTTTTAAGATGGTGGAGACAAAATTATTATTATGGAATAAACTCAGTTTTATGGGACTAATGGTTTGTCACAGGTTCACCAATCTGTGAAATTTACCCA
The DNA here is from genome assembly GCA_900406495.1 of Sisymbrium altissimum. Classification (NCBI taxonomy): domain Eukaryota; kingdom Viridiplantae; phylum Streptophyta; class Magnoliopsida; order Brassicales; family Brassicaceae; genus Sisymbrium; species Sisymbrium altissimum. The sequence continues at coordinate 6,481 of OVBI01001921.1, read as the reverse complement.
ATTTGGTTCAAAATTAGCGATGGTGCTATATAAATGATTTATGGAAGGAAGATGGTTTGTTTTCAGGAAATTGATGTTTCATTAGTCAAAATCGATTTGACAGATTGATGAGAATAAAGAACATTATAAATAATTTTTACTATTATATGTTGAATTAGAAACGCTAATTTAGGTTATGAAATGTATGATTACATTTCGACAAACAAAAGTAACTTTCATAATATACTATTTCGAAATGGTGAAGATTGTATATATAACATTGGAATGATATATATTTTTTAATTCATATAGAAGATTTTCATGGATAGAAAAAATTCTGTAACATTTTTACTATCTCATTCATTTCATTGAAATGCATAAACAACACAACAGTTACAAATTTAATATATAATGTTTATAGAAAACCGTCATATACTTATGTGGATTCTACTACAGGCTCTGTTATTTAGATTATTTTAAAATTTTGATTTTGGAGAAAAAGGAAGATTTAAAGCTATCATATATACAAATAAAAAAGGAAAAAAAATATTTGCCTATAAAAATTTACAAAACCCCATCAGCTCATAGTTTTTTTATAGAAGTGCGTGAAGAACTCACCCCACAAATAACACTCACATTTCTGGCTTTGGAATTCTAAATAAAAAAACCTACAAAAATGTGTCAAAGTAAAAGAAAGTACATGCAAAAGTAAAAGGTAAAGGTAAAGTTGTAAAAGTAAAAAAGAGGCAGAGAGAAGGNATTCCCCCCCCCCCCCCCCCCCATTGATCCCTTTATTGCCCTCTCATTCAACCTTATTTTATTTGTTATCTTTCCTCATATCATATATTGTTTTTTTTGAACATGTCATATAGGGCATGTAACCGTGTTTATGCGGTCGTATATGTATGTTGATATGCAATAAGGTTATATCTTTTTATTTTTTTGAACTTTACACAACGTTTATATCTTGCAAATACGTTATTGTATATAGGCCACCGCTTTTCTAAATACAAAAACAAAACAATACCGTTTATATAAAGTCCTACGTCATATGACTGGAAACGATTGTAATGTTTTTACACAACGCTTCCGAAACATTCATTTTATAGTCTCATATGAACAATCACTTAAACGATTAAACGTTATAAAGTCCAATGTCATATGACTGGAATATATCAATATGTTTTAGTTTTAGGAATTGAAAACATATACATATTAGTTGCCTAGATACTTTTTGAAAAGTGACACATCACCAGATTCAGTGTAATCCATTTTTGTAAAAATCGAGAAAAGAGTTTAAATATTGAAATTGGCTGAAAATGGTAAAACGTAAATGGTCTGACCGAGTAAGCGAACTGCGAACATGCGAAAAAAAAAGAACTGCGAACATGGTAACTTTATGTTCGCACGTGCCCACGTAAAATATTTACAATGTTTGGTAACTGACGAGATATTATCCTTACGACGGATACTGATATTTCTATTTCATGTATATGTGGCCAAACCCACCAGCAGCACTTGAACTTTTTGGGCCAATTACAAAGGTTTATCATCCGATAACCAATCATGTGCTATTTAACAGTGGAGGCTGTGGAGCATGAAAGAAAACTGAAGGCTAAATTCGGAATCGAACCATGAACGTTTGTTCCAAAGCTAGGAGAAGCGGTGTTTATACCTTGTCCTCATAATGTAAGACTGATACCTTGTCAAAGAAGTTTATGCTATTCCTTGTATTGGGTCTTAAACAATTAAGACACTGATACCTTGTCAGAGAGGATAATGCCGATCCGTTTCACACAAAACATGGAAACCGTTTTTACTCCTTCGCTCGTAATTCTATTTTACATGTTCATCAAAAGGTTTCAACCGCCGGTTATGAATGTTTTCTATACCCATGGAAAGTTCCTTTTAAACCTTCAAAACCTTCGCAAACGCGTTCAATATTGTGCCGCCACAAACTCAATACTAAGAACTGTTTGCTGGTTCGGTCACAATAGGTTTTGCTCCGTCGCCGAGACAAGTTCTGGTTCCAATGTTTTGCGTTAGAGACAAAATTAATCAAGGAGTCCTAATAGAAAATGTCTTGAATGAGAAGAAGAACAAGAATCTTTCAAGAGTTCTTGCTTAATATTGTTAAAGAATTCGTATCTTTGTGTAATAGTCATGTGTACTCATTAGCTAGTACTGTAATTGTAAGAGATTCACAAATACGAAACACTAATTATAGGTTGATATGAATAATTTCTTCTTTTTTTTTCCCGATTATTTTCTCTTTTTATGACTACTAGAAGATTCCGCGCAAATGCGCGGAATTATTTTTTTATTCTTAAATTTTTAATTGATATCAATAAATTTTTTGACTTATAAAATTGTTTTGATGATTAATCTCTTGATGCTTTTCTAATATTTTTCATATATCACTTTGTTAATAGTGTTCATATTATTCATCTAATTACTAAATTATATTAATTCATTATTTTTTTATTTATTATTTTGAATTTTTTTTTACACAAATTTTACTATATCCATTTTTCATGGTTTTAAATTCTGTATATTCTTATGTTTTTGTTGCTCTTTTTTTATTTTGTGTGACATTATTCTATCTATTTTTGGTAATTCATTACATCTTTATTTATTTATTAATTATTTTGTGTGTCCTATACTTTTTTGTGTGTCCTATAGTTTATAAAAGCCTTTTAAATTTTAAATTTTTTGTTTTTGTTCCCACAATTTGCTATTTTTCACTTCTATATTTGTGTGTCCAATATTTTATAAACATTAAAATTTTATTTAAATTTTGTATATATAATACTTGTATGTTTATAATATTTTTGAATTTAATATGAATTTCATATATTGTATGTTTCTATTTTAATAAATTTTTATTAATTAAATTTAAGTTAGATGATTTTAAATTAAATAATAAATTGATGATACATATTCAATTTTATTTGTTTAAAAATATTGAGGTGTCAATGCAGGAAAGCATCCCTTCAACCATTATAGTATAGATAGATAGATAATAATAATAAGTAGTTGCTTTTGAGTCTTTTAGATCATCAGTATTCACACACAAGTTACTTTATCTTTTGTATATTACAACATAAAATTGATTTATTTCTTTGAAAAAAATATTATTAAATTTTTATTTATTATATAAAGAAAAAATTCTTACACAAGATCATCAAACCAATATACATACAACACATACTAGAAATTTAGCCCACAAAAATTACTTAACAGTCTACTTTTTTTTGGTAAACATGTTAAAGCAAACACTTAATGAAACTCAACAGTTTGCTGCTTACAATAATAATTTTAAAATGACTAAGTTTAACAAAATAAAGGTAGCAATTAGCAGACAATAATAGTGCTAATCCGGATAATTTAAATAAAATTAAGAAATACTTAAATAAAATGTAGTAACAACTAATTAATTAATACGTGCGAGTAAGGTGTGTGAGTGACCACACACTTGCAAAATAAAATAGCAAAAAAGTAAGAAAGTAGAGAGAGAAAGTTCGTAAACAAGTTTTAAGTAAAGAGTGGGAATCAGAGAACCAAACAATGAACTATACAGAAAAACCAAAGAAGCAGAGAACAAACACTGAAATAGACAGAGAAGTAGAGAAGAACTCAATAAAATCAAAGACGCAGAGAAGCAAACAATGAAATAAAGAAAGAAGCAGAGAAAGCAAACAATGCAATAAATAGTCAGAGACACCAAAATAAGCAAGCAAATGCAGTAAACAGAGGAAATAAAGAAACGATCAAATGCACTAACCGGAACCAAGGAAGCAAGTAAGCACCCATAGAAAAAAAGGAGTAAACAACAAGTCATGGAAGCAATTATGCAAGTATTTATATATGTATGAATGCAGATGTATGTGTGTAATTATGTATGTAAGCAAAAGATCACAAACAAGACTAAAGAGTAAACAACAAATCACGGATATAAGCAATGATGCAAGTATGTATGTACGTACAAATGCAGATGTATATATGCATATATATATATATATATATATATATATATATATATGTATGAATGCTTGGAAAGAAGAAAGTAAGCACCCAGAGAAGCAAATGAGTAAATAACAAACCACAGAACTACAGAAGCAAGCAATTAGGCACTACATATAGATGTATGAGTGCATGAATATATGAATGTAGATGTATATGTGCAAGTATGTAAGTAAGCAAACAAGCACGAACGGAACAAAAGAAAGAAGCAAGAAAGCATCCAGAAAAGCAAAGGAGTTACAGAAAATTACGGAAGCAAGAAATAATGCATCTAAGTATGTATGTATGTATGTATTTATGAATGCAGATGTATGTGTGCAAGTATGCATGTAAGCAAACAAGCAACCAAGGAAAGAAGAAAGCAAACACCCATAGAAGCAAGCATGTACGTAAGCAAATAAGCACAAAGGAACCAAGCACACCCATAAAAGCAAATGAGTAAACAACAAATCACATAAACAAGCATGTATGTATGTATGTATGAAGAATGCATAAATGTATGAGAATGCAAGTATGTATGTAAGCAAACAAGTAAGAACGGAACCAAGAAAACAAGGAAGCAAGCAACCATAAAAGCAAAGGAAAGAACCAAGCAAAAACACCGATAAAACAAAGTAAGTATGCGTGTAAGCAAATAAGCATGGACTGAACCAAGCAAACACCCATAGAAGCAAAAAAGTAAACAACAAATCACAGAAGCAAGTAAGTATGTATGTATATAGAAATGCATGAATGTAGATGTATGTGTGCAAGTATGTATGTAAGTAAACAAACAAGCATGAAAGAAACCAAGAAAAGAAGCAAGCAATCATAAAAGCAAAGGAGTAAACCACAGGTCACAGAAGCAAGTAATTATGCAAGTATGAATGCATGAATTTATGTATGCATGTAGTATGTGAATGCATTATTCAAGTGATTGAGAAGAACTCATATAACATTCTTTGGTTACTGAGATCCGTCAAATTAGGACTACAGAAGAAACCTGTTCAGAGGAAAACAAAGATAAAGATCAAACAATAAAACCAAAATCAAAAGACCAAATGATAAGTACATCAGCAAACCAGAATATGCAATAGCAGTTACAGACCTGAAACAGTGTAGCCTCTCATCCTGTTTTTGTTTCAACTTAGCAAGCTGCTCTTCTCTGGCAATATACCTTTTGAAAGCAAAACAAAAGTGATGAAATAAAGCCATTCTCATAGTAAAATCCACAAAAAGCCATGCCAGATGGTAACAGAAACTCACCTCAGTCTTCTTTATTGTCCTTGTTCTTTTTGTCTTTCTTTCGTAGCATATTCAAAAAGAAACTGCAAGGACTGATTAATCACTTTCCATGTATAGTTTATCAATCGTAACATCAGCACAAAAATATTATAACTAAGCAAACCAAACAATACACTAGTATTCATAGACCCGAAACTGTGTAGTTTGCTTTTGTTTCAGTTTAGGAAGTGCTCTACTCTGGCACTACTATAATCTTCCTGAAAAAAAAATAGAAAAAATGATCACATCAAGCATAAGAAATGCAATAAAGCCATCTCTCATTATAAACTACATGTAAACGTAGATGCATATACAAAGACTTTTCGCTATGCTACAACAGTCTAAGTCAATGTTACTTTTTCTCTTGAAGCTTTCTGAACATGAGAATGAGCACAACCTATATTAGACATCAGAATCAGAACCGATTGAGTCTGCATGTGAACAAAAACTTAATCAACGTCATGAACCAAAGCACACAAATATAAAACAATATAGTGTCAAAGTTCACTAAATTACATTACAAACTAAACTCAATGTAACGAGTCAAAGTGTACTATACCTACAATCACTATGGAGCACTAATGGAAAGATAAAAGAAATCAGAATCGTGAATGTTGGTATCCAAGTAAGCAAATCGAAAGATGATACCTTCGCTGAATCCAACAGAAGTTTTGATTTTATGCTTTTTCTGATAAGCACACACATCCGTCTTATGGAAATTTTCAGACATGAACTCACCATCACAACCAAAAAAGATGAAAAAGAACACATACGTAAATCATTAATTGAGAGGTGATATATAATATCACTCATTCGAAAAGTACACACTTGATGTATAAGAAGAAAAGAGAATTTAACTTAAAACTAAAGTAGAAACAAAAGACTTAATAGCAGAAAATATTGAAGACAAGTACCTGGAGGAAGTTCCTCTAGAGGTTCTCTGCCATATATTTTAGAGTTCCATTTGCGTTGGATCTGCATAATACATTATCTGCTTCCGGTTAGAGAAAGATATCAAAGGCTTACAATTTTTATTTATAATTTAAAAACCATAGGCCTCAGCACTTTTCTATTCAAGTACCTTCACCAGGAATTTGTTTCTTGCCCAGGTTCTTCAGTAGTATTGATATTTCACCTCATTTGTATGCACCTCCCTGTGTCCGCCTCATTTGTATACACCTCACCTGTGTCCGATTATGAACTGACTGACATACCA
>OVBI01001920.1:0-26439 GCA_900406495.1 Sisymbrium altissimum | reverse complement strand
CTTCTCCAGCTTTCTGCAAATCGTGTGTGAAGAAGAACTTTGGCAAAATGTACTTCGTCCTGACACCTTTGATGTAACCGTCCTTAAGCTGCGCTATGCATGTTGCGTTGTCCTCGTACATGACTGTTGGATCCTGTTTCCCTTCTGTCATCCCACAATCCACTCTAATGTGCTGAGTCATTAACCTAAGCCAGACACATTCACGGCTAGCCTCGTGAATAGCCAAGATTTCTGCATGATTAGATGAGGTTGCCGCATTGGTTTGCTTCTGAGATCGCCAGGAGATTGCAGTCCCTCCGTGGGTGAAGACATATCCTGTCTGAGATCGTGCATTGTGAGGATCCGAAAGGTAACCTGCATCAGCAAAACCAACTAAACCTTCTTTAGATTGGTTAGTATAAAACAGACCCAAGTCTTTCGTTCCTTGTAGATAACGAAGAATATGTTTGATAACAGAAATGTTTCAATTCCTTGCTACTACTCCTAAGCTCAATCAACCTAGTCTTTGCAGTATTTAAGGGTCTAATCCAAGCTTAGGGTGAAGAACACACTAATGACGCAGAATTCAGTATAATCCAAGTGCAAACAAGAAAAGTTAATAATTCTATTAATCTTAACAAGTAAACTAGAGAGAAAAAAATTCAAATAAGAAATGATTCAAAAGAGTAAAAACAGAGCAAACAAAAACAGAGGATTTAACTCAATAAGGGAAAGCTAAGCTCTTAAGACTATTTTGTGTGTTTTAGTTTTTTTTAAGACTAAATTGTTATGTGGTGTGTTTTGAAGACTATTCACTGTTAAGGAAATTTATCTATTTTTTTGTTATGTATTAGGTATAACTAGCATTATTGGTATAACTAACTTTAATATTGTTAGCTGATTATAAGAAGTATAACTAGTATGATTCGAATAACTGAAACTGTATAGTTAAGAAACGTGTGTCATATAATTATATATATTGAAAACGTGCGCTGCCGTAAAAAAAAAAAAAAAAATACTGCACCAACATTATTTAACAAAGAGTTATACCATTACATCAGTTATACCAAATTACTATAGCATTCTAAAGAGTTATACGTTGCTACTTCAAATATAAAATCCAGTTATACCATACTTTAAAAAAAATATTTTTTTAGTTGTACTTACAAAATTAAGTATGTAAACTATATTTCAAACATAATAGTAAGATTAGATGCAAAAATAAATGATCTTACCTAATTTTCAATAATAGCTTGATTATCATTTGAAATTAACATTGTAAGTGTAAGGTAGAACATGGAAAAGTTAAGATGAAATACAAATTTTAAAAGATGAATTAGATGTTTGAATTTTATTTTTAAACAATTATTCATATTCTTATTCTATTTAGATGTTTGAATTTTATTTTTAAACAATTATTTATTTATTATCATTTATTGCAGTCATACCACTTATATTAGTTATACAAAATATACAAAATTTGTTAAGTAGTCATACCACTTATACAAAACATGCAAAATATGTCAAATAGTCATACCAGTTATACCACTTATACAAAACATACAAAATATGTCAAATAGTCATACCAATTATACCACTTATACAAAACATGCAAAATATGTCAAAGAGTAATACGCGTTAGACCTGTTGTACCTGATACATAACATGCATTATATTAAAGTTCCAAGTCATACAAAGTAAAAGAAACACAACAAATGAATTACAACATATTGAAAGTAACTAATTTTCCGAGCTTTAATTGGGTTCAAACCAACGCGCGAATGGCACCCGACTCTTTTTCTTTTTCTGAGCTTCTCCAACTGATGGCTTTCTAGTCACTTCTTTCTTTCCTTTTTTTTTGAGATAATCATTTGGCAAAACGATCTGATCTTGTATTTCATCAGGAACATCCCAAGTGGAGTGATGAGGAACCGGATATATCGTCCGTGTATAGGCTAAGGCCCAAAGCTCCGTCCAGTAATACTTTGAGCAGTAATCATGTATGTTTAGATTGATTTCCGATTTCTCTGCTACCCTTATGATTGCAGCTAGTGCATGAACACACGGATATCTGTCAATATCAAAGTATCTACAGCTGCAACTCATGTTCCTCAAATCAACCAAATAAGATTTGCCATCTTCACTTATCACACTGTACTCACGCGAGAAACTGTTAAGCTCTTCACACTTCAATAGCTTTGCAGTCGGAATTAGGTCATGCAATTGAAAATGCACCCGTGGTACCAATATCTGTGTATCCGGTACTTCACCAGCAGCCTTTCGATATTTGTTAGACCTCTCAATTATCTTTCCCAAAATAACGTCAATCATCGGCAATAAAGACAACTTCTTTGCTTCTACAAAAATACCGTTGAGACTTTCAACACAATTGGTGGTGTCTATGTTGTATCTATCACCTGGAAAATAACATCTTGCCCATTTTCTCTCATGAACACTCCCATCAAGATACGTCGCAGCAGCATGATACTTTTTCCTGAAATCAGTGTATAGGTATTGGAACTCAGATTCTGTATAAGCTTTGGCGCAGTTTAGGAACTTCGTTGCAAGTATCTCTTTCCTAACACCATAAACTGCTGCTTTCTCATTCTGCAACAAATGACATATGCAATATCCATGCTGAGACTTTGGATACACCTCGTGTATCATCTTGATTATGCTTGCATGTCTATCTGAAAGAAACACAATCTCAGGATCATCGGGAATTTGTGTCTTTAACATAGTAAAAAACCACCTCCAACTATCATCTTTCTCACCATAAACTATACCAAAAGCAATGGGATAATGATGATGTTCGGGATCCTGAGCAGTGGCAATNATCCACACTAATCACTTTTCTCATGGCTTTAAAACCTTCAATGGAAGCTCCGAACGCGATAAACAGATACTTAAACTTATTTACCTCATCCACTTCTACTCGTGTCACTGTAACAGGATTAACCATCTCTAGCATGTATAAGTATGAAGACAGCCTATAAAAACTCTCCTCTGGACTACCCCGCACATCACTAGCAGCTTTGTTTCTCCCTCTCCAAGCCGTGGCATATGAGACTTTGACACCGAGTTTATGCTGTACCAAATTCTTGACAACATTTGGATGTGGAGTTTTGAATGACCCCGGGTAATTATCGTGCAGCACAGATGCAACCAAACTTGCTGTGCCTTTCTTTTTATCTCTTATTGTAGCTGTACTTAGACGAGAGCATGTATGCATCTTCTGGTAAGTCTTAACCGTCAAAAGACTTGAATTCATAGGCTTTGAAGCTCGGAAGTACCATTTGCAATCAGCTCCACGATATTTCAACACATATAAATCATGTAACGACTTCACAACTTTAACTTCAAAACATTGCTGATGCACAGCTCTCTCCACTAACTCTTTCACTTCCTCCCTACTTCTAAACTCTTGACCAACAAATAGATTCAATCCATCTTCCCATTCAACATTTACAACCTCTTTTGCAACCTCATTTGCTTGTAAACTGGGTGTAAGGTAAAACTCAACACACCTATCATCATTTCCATCACAGTTATCCCTGTTCTAAGGCTCATATTCACCATCTGAAGTATGAGGAATAATTGGGATAATAGTCAACTCATCAACTACAACAATACCATCATTAACTCTAGCATCACTTGCCATCTCATCATTCCTAGACTGGTCATAACTCTGACTTTCTGAGTTGAATTCATTGATCTCCACATGCAAAACACTCCAACACTAAATGCTATTCCCTTCCATTAAATATCCAAAAAGATCTTCATCATCCAAAATATATGTAGGCCTTTTAGGATCCATTGATGGTGACATGTAGCTCAGATGAAGCTTTGTTGTAGCTTTATCAACCTTAATTTTACTTCTTATTCTACCAACTAATTCAGAATAAGTTATCCCATCCATCTTCCCTTTCATCACTAAACTAAAAACACCACGTTCTTTCCTATTCCATCGTACATCATCTCCAAAATCTGAATAATATCCAGCATAATCAAAACGTATTACAAAACCTCCATTTGTCTCTGAAAAGAATTATAAACAACATCAGTACGCATGAGTTATACCAGTAATACCAGTCGTACAAAGTCTCTCTACGCAGTTATACCAATATTACTAGTAATACCAATCCTACAGTTATACTAGTTGTATCAGTTATATTAGTTGTATCAGTTATACCTCCATCTTGGTGGTGCAAGTTGTACAAGTAATACCAATCGTACCAAATCTCTCTACGCAGTTATACAAATATTACTAGTAATATCAATCCTACAGTTATACTAATTGTATCAGTTATACTAGTTGTATCAGTTATACCTCCATCTTGGTTGTGCCAGTTGTACTAGTAATATCAATCATACAGTTATGCTAATTGTACCAGTTATACTAATTCTAACAGTTATACCGCCATCTTAGTTGTGCCAGTTATACTAATAATACCAATCATACAGTTGTAACCTAGTTGTACTAATTATACCAGTATTACCAATCTAACAGTTATACTACAGTTCATCTAGTTATACCATTTATTCTTCTATACAATTTCTCTACTTCAACTTATTCAATCTATGAATTATCAATGTATCCACCCAAATTAACCTAGGAAACAAGGTTACCCAAGTTTACTATGTCCATAGTGTCATAATTTCTCCTATTACGAATTGAAATTTCAGACCATGACTTCTCAAAACCTTAATGAAACCTCAATGAAAGAAAAAAGAAGAAGATGAGAGAGAGAGAGAGTTAGAGAACGAACCTATTATTCTCCGATGCAATATGAAGAAGAAGAAACGACCCGTATAAAGAAGAAAGAAGCAGCTCGGATTGGATTGGGGAAGAAGAAACAAAAATTGCTCTTGGATCTGTGGAGGGAGTGTCGGGGACGAGGAAACAAGATTGGATGAGAGATTGTGGGCTCCACTTCCCATCCCAAAGCGCGTGAGTCATGTTTATTTTTTATTTTTTATTTTTTTTAGAAAAAATTGCACTTATTAAGGGTTTTATAGGTATTTTACGTAGAGAGGGTTATGAGAGATTGGAGAGGGTTATGAGAGAATAAATTGTTATACGGAATGTCTTTTCAGCAATTGGTCCATGAAGAAGAGAGACGAAAGATAAGAAAAAAAAATAAAAAGGAGAAGAAGTAATAAGAGAAAGAAAGGATAAGAGAGAAATCTTCTACCAAATAATGAAAAAAATTATAAATCGTTTCTTAACTAGAAGATCAGTTTTTTACTCTAGATTCCAAAATTTAGTAATTATTTTTATTTTTCTGTTGACAAAATAAAAACTTTTATTTTTTCTTTTTTAAAAAAAATAATTGTGATCTTAATAATTATTAGCAAATCCATCTTTGATAATATGTCTCACTTATAATTAACTTTATTTACAAAATGTTTATATTTGTAGTTTCATATTTATTTTTTATATCTAATTGTGAAATTTATTATTTAGGATTTGAGATTCGAGGTTTAATATTTAAGAATGATTTTTTAAAGTATTTTATAAGTTTTGGATGTTGTATTTGGGGGTATATAATGATTATATATCATAATTAGATTTAGAGTTTAGGATTTATAAAATGATTATATTATAATATTTTGGACTAGATGTAAAAGTTTAATATTTTAAAGGTTTAGTTAAAAATGATTATATTTCAAATTTCTGAAATGTGTTATGAGTGTTGACTTTTTGTATATTATTGATATTTATTGTAAGAGTTTAAAATTTAAAATATGGATTATATAGTTAAGAGTTAGAAGTTTAGGGTTTAAAATTTGTGTTTGGGAGTAAAAGTTTATGGTTTAGAATTTATGATTTGGAAATGATTATATTTAAATTGTTTCAAGTGTTGGCTTTTTTGTGTGTAACATTTGATTTTTATGCTTCAAAGTTTACAATTTAAATTTTATGATTAGTGATTAAGGGTAGAATGTTTAATGATTAGGAATAAAGATTTATATTTATATATAGCCTCTAAAAAATTAGTGGTAAATCCATAGCTATCTAATTAAAAAAATTATTTTTGATAATTAAAAAATTATTAAAATTTTGTGGCTTTTTCATGGCTGATTACTAAGTAGCCACAAAATTTATGTGGCAGAATATTGGCTAATTCAGTTACTATATTTTTATGGTTAAAACATGGATAGACAGTTATGGATTTGTCATAATTTTATTTTTTTGTGGCTTTTTTATTGTGGCTAATTCGTGATAATTTTGTGCTTAATTTGTCTAGCCACAGATTAATAGTGACTTTTCCGTAGCTATATAGATTATTTTTACTAGTGTCAAAACCGTCTTGTAACTCGAACAGCTGAATAAGACACGATTACTAAAAAAAATTGCTTTTCAAAACTAGATATACTAGAAAATAGAATTAAAAATGCTATTAATTCATGTAGGATGTAAATAGTTATAATATAATGAAATGTAAGAAAAAAGTATAATGGAATTCCATTAAGGTTTTGATGTTCAAAACGATTTTTTTTTCTTTATGGAATGAATGGGATAAGTAGAATTATTTTTTGTGTTCTTTCATCGTAACTGATAACAATTTTGTGGAATTTTGTCGAATCCTCGGTTCTACATGATTTATTCATAGAAATGATAATTTTATAAAGCTTGTAATTGGTTATGTGTCTACAAATTATTTTTTCTGTTCTTTCATCGTAATAACAATTTTGTGGAATCCTCGGTTCTACATGATTTATTCATAGAAATGATAATTTTATAAAGCTTGTAATTGATTATGTGTCTACAAATTAAATGACAACTAGGAGATTTTTTTTTTTTTTTTCGGTAAACTGCGTGGTGATTGAGATGTTTACGGAGTTTGCGCAATAGACGCAAAATACACCACTGTGGAGACAAATGAATTTCAGGGTCACAAGAGAACAAAACTATTAGTCACAACTGCATTAGTGACAACTTTGAAAGATCAACCACTCTTGACTACTGTTCAGTATCTTAGGGTCACTTTCTGAAGATGACTTAGAAGTTTGAAAACGAGTTTAAAAAAAACTGTGGGTGTGGAACTTTTTTTTTCCGCTTTTCTTAGTTTTTGTTAAATTCTAAATTTATAACTCAAAATTAAATAGTATTCAATAGATAGACTCATATCCACATATCTATATGTAATATTATATCTAAATAGAAGGATTATCTAATATGGATGATTGGATATGGCTTTCTGTTCGAATTGTTTTAATATTAGAGTTTTAGTCAAATATATCTTTAGTATAGTACTAAGGGTTGTATTCAACCTATAATTTGAAGATATTTAAAATGATTTATATTAAAATAAAAAATCTATAATTATTTAGGTATGAATTTTAAAATATACTTTAAAAGCTAATGCTGTTATTAAGACATAAATTTTAAAATATACTTTAAAAGATACTGTTATTAAAAATATTTGAAAATAATAAATTTTAGTATATTTATTTCAATGTTAAGGTAATTTATTTTATAGTTATCAATATAAAAATCTAAATATTTTGGTTTTTGATGAGATTTAAGTTTAATAAAAATCACCACAACATTTTAATTCATCCAAAATCATTCAAAAATTTGATAAAAATCATATCACCTCAATTTCTATCAAATGTTATATTCAATAAGTAAATATTATATTTAATAAGTATTACCAAATAATTTTAATTCAAAACCCATTTCCCACGATATTGTCTTGGACACAACTAAATTTGTGTTTTTTGCCCCTTCTTTTGTTGGATCAAATATTTGTGTATTCATCTATTCACATCCATTAGTCAATTCTTCTTGATCTTTCGCACTTCTAAGCTTTGATTTGTCCACCATTACTTAAATTTTTCTTTCCTTTCATTTTCTAGAAGTTTTTCGTTGAAAAATTTACCAAGTACATACAACAAAGCCATGCATCAACCAAGTTGAATAGTATTCGCATTACTTCCCAACTCAAATAGCCCGGCCAATTAATGAGGTCTACTAATTTAATGAGGTCCTTCTATTTAAAAGATAAGGCACATGAATAAGTATTACATAACCTATTCTACTCTACCCAAAAGAGCAAACAGAAAGACATGATGGTTCGTAACCATAGTTCCTGTTATTTCATCAGCTTTATTTCTCTCCTACTATACACAATTGTTTCTCCTACACTCCATCATTGCCGCCATGACCAGAGCGATGCTCTTCTGGGATTTAAAGATGAGTTTCCGATTCTTCAGTCTAACCCAAGCACTAGTAATACATCTTTAAGCTCATGGAACCAGAGCAGTGATTGCTGTTCTTGGGAGGGTGTCACGTGCGATGGTTTATCTGGTGAGATTATTTCGCTTTACTTTTATTCCATTTTTCTCAACAACTCTTTGAAACAAGATAGCCATCTTTTCAAACTCACACATCTTCAAAACCTGACCCTTAGTAATTGTGATCTCTATGGAAATATCCCTTCTTCATTAGAAAACCTTTCTCAATTAATAACGCTTGAGCTTTCGAGCAATAACTTAGTAGGTCCAATTCCAGCGTCAATGGGAAACCTAACCCAACTAAAATTCCTTTTCCTTTCTCAAAACAAACTTAGTGGCAATATTCCTGTTTCCTTTGCCAACTTAAAAGAACTGGTCAATTTAGACATTTCAAGTAATCAATTCACTGGTGGAAATTTTCCTTTTATACTGCCAAATTTAACGAGCTTGTATCAGTGCAAATCCACGTTTTCACATGACGTGAGTGGACTACAAAAATTGGAGTATTTTGATATGCATGAAAACTTATTGTCTGGGCCTCTTCATACATCCTTATTCATGATTCCTTCCTTACTATGGGTTGATTTTAGCAAAAACTATTTAGAAGGCTCTATAGAGTTTGGGAACTATCTTCATCATCTAGCCTTGAATATTTATTTCTTGCTCATAACCAATTCGATGGCACAATCCCCATATCTATATCAAAGTTAGTCAACCTCATTCATCTTGATCTTTCCAACAATAAGTTAGAAGGCGAAGTGCCAGGGTGGCTAGGGCAACTACAACAAGTATTTCTTTCTCAAAATTCTTTCAACAGATTTGAAAAATCATGGGAACTTCTCGAGGAAACATATATGGAGGCATTGGATCTTCGTTCAAATTCATTCCAAGGAATGTTTCCTCATTGGATATGCAAGCTTAGATTGTTACGCTTCTTAGATTTGTCCAACAATCACTTCACTGGCTCGATACCTCAATGTTTAAGGAATTGCACTGTTTCTCTTACCTATCTGGTTCTACGTAACAACAATTTCAGTGGATTTCTTCCAAACATATTCGTCGACGCTACGCAGTTACTCTCACTTGACGTTAGCAACAACCAGCTGGAGGGAAAAGTTCCAAAATCTCTTATTAATTGCAAAGCTATGCAACTTCTAAATATGGAAAGCAATAGATTCAAGGACAAATTTCCATCTTGGTTGGGTTCTCTTCCTTCTTTAAACGTCTTCATCCTTCGATCAAACCAATTCTATGGGTCGTTATATCAAAGCCACCTACCCATTGGGTTTCAAGCTTTGAAGGTCATTGATGTCTCAAATAATCACTTCAGTGGAACCTTCCCAACTTTCTACTTTTCAAACTGGCATGAAATGATTACATTAACGGGAAATTATGATGACTCATACATGGAATACTACGTGTACTATGCTGCTGTTTATTATAATTCAATGGAAATGGTTACTAAAGGAGTAAATACGGAGTTTGAGCGGATTCGAAAAGACTTTAGAGCCATTGACTTTTCAGGAAACAGATTTTGTGGAAATATACCTGATTCTGTTGGATTATTGAAGGAGTTGCGTCTTCTCAACGTGTCGGGTAATACATTCACTGGCGATATTCCTCGATCATTGGCAAATTTGACGAAGCTCGAGACGTTAGACCTATCTTGGAATCAGTTTTCTGGTCAGATTCCTGGAGGCCTTGGTAGCCTCTCGTTTTTGTCAACCATGGACTTTTCGCACAATAATCTCCAAGGTCCAATACCACGAAGCACACAGTTTCAAAGCCAAAACTGTTCTTCGTTCATGGACAACCTTCAACTTTATGGTCTCGAGGAAATATGCAAAGAACCTGATCATGCCCCTAATACTAAACCACAGCAATATGAAGATTTGTTGGAGTCAAAAGAACAAGTAATTAATTGGGTAGCAGCAGCGATAGCCTATGGACCTGGTGTGTTTTGTGGATGGGTGATTGGATATATATTTGTGTCACACAAACACAATTGGTTAATGGAAAAGCTCAGTCGAAACAAACCTAGAGTCGTCACCATGAGGCCTCGTTGAACACCATATATCTTACACTTTCTCAACATTTGTCATAATGTTTTTTTTCTCCAACAAAAATAGAAAACTAAATTATAAAGGTTCATTTATCCAACTTACATTTGTAATAATGTTTCAGGTCGCAAAAAATATTACTCATTTGTAAAATTTTCTATTTTAAGGTTTTTAAGAAACTACCTAATTTATTGGTATTTGATTTTTTTTTTTTTGGGTTGAATTTTAGTGGTATTTTGATATTGAAAAATGCATTCAGAAACTTCCTTTTTTTGTTTGAATTGTAATTCATTCAGAAACTTTTTATTCAGATCTCAATTGTGATAGTAATTAAGATGTTTGTAGAATATTTATGTTTTTTTTCTTTTTTTTTCCAATTGCTCCTTATTATCTAACTTCTTCTTATTTGTTTGTCACAAACCACTGCTGCCAATCATTGTATAAAAAAAAAAATAGTGACTTTGGTATCTTATTCCGTAAGCTGGATACATTATACTCAAGAATCTACTAGATTTCTCAATCATCAGAAGAATCGATAATATTACAAGTAAAAAAATTGGTGCTCGACAAACATAACGATAACGAAACTGTTTTTTTTTGTGTGTGATAAATGCGTTCAGAGAAAGCAAAGAAAAAGTGCAGTTTAAAGATATAAATTGCAGAAAAATGAAGAATAAGATTTTTTAAAAATATGAGTCTTTTAAATAAATAAGGACCCGAGACTGTTTACCCTAGCTAACTCTCGTTCCTGTCATGCTCTATAACAAATTAGTTCAGACTATGAAAAAGTCTCGGGTCAAGCTGTTAATTTTCGAAAATCTTCCATTACTTTTGCAAGTAAGGTATTGGCTCTTACTCGTACACATATGAGGAACATATTTGGCATTCATAATGATGGAGGAGGGGGCAAATATCTTAACCTTCCCAGCAGTTCACAAAAAAAAAAAAAAATAGAGATGTTTCAGTTGATTACTGAAAAAGTACAGGCACGAACTCGAGGGGGGTATAAATCTTTTATTTCACAAGCCGGGAAGGAAATACTACTCAAATCAATGGCCCTAGCTATGCCCATTTACTCGATGAATGTTTTTAAGATACCAAAGATGGTATGTGATGACATTACAAAGGTCATTGCCCAGTATTGGTGGGATAAAGGACTGGAAAGGAAAGGTATGCATTGGCAGGCTTGGGACCGCCTCAATCTCCCAAAACGTGAGGGCAGTTTGGGCTTCCGTGATATTGAAAATTTCAACCTCGCTCTGCTTGGAAGCAAGTATGGAGAATACTCCAAAACCCAATGCGTCTCATGGCGAGACTCATAAGAGAAAGGTACTTTCGGGATGGCTCGATACTTGATGCAACAACACAGAGAAAAGCTTCCTATGGATGGAAATCATTACTTCAAGGACGCGATCTTCTCAAGCCCAGCCTTAGATTCATCATTGGTGATGGCACTGTCATTAACACATGGTAAGATCCATGGCTACCTATGCATCCACCTCAGCCTCCACGACCACTTGATCAAAGTACTAATGACTTGAAAGTCTGTTCTTGGTTTACACATATGGGCACTTGGAATGAGAACAGAGTCCGTGAACAGGTTCATCTAGAAGATGTCCCATTAGTTTTATCTCTAAAACTTTGTGCCTCAGTACGTCTGGATCTTCTAGGCTGGAATTACAATGAGGATGGCATATATACTGTAAAATCAGGCTATTGGCTCTCTACTCACCTGCCTACTATGCCACAACTTTGACCTCCTGATGGAGATGTTACTATCAAATGATGTATCTGGAAACTAAAGATAGCACCCAAAATCAAACACTTCTTATGGAGGCTGGTTTCTAATTCACTAACTGTTGGTGAAATTTTACGAAGAAGACATATTAACCACCAAACAATTTTGTCGTCGTTGTTGCTTAGAGGAGGAATCCATCCATCATCTCTTTTTTGGTTGCACTTATGCTCAAGCTACATGGAGGGCATCGGATCTCTCAAATAGCATTCTCTTTAACCAACAATCTACTTTGGATGAGAAACTTGGACACTGCATTTATAACCCTTCAAGTAGTTGCCTTGCTCCATGGATCCTCTGGAGATTATGGAAGAGCCGAAACTATCTTCTGTTTCAATCGAAGAATATTTCATGGGGGGTCAACTTAACTGCAGCAGAGACAAGATGCACTCGAGTATTCTTTCACAGACAATTATTTGGAACAATACCGGTTTAGACATCCATCCCCTCATTGGCTTGATAGTCCATCGTGGCAGCAACCTCAAAAACACTGGATTAAATGTAATTATGATAGAGTTTTCCATCAAGAATCACAGACTTGTAAAGTTGGATGGATTTTACGTGATGGTCACGGTATCTTTCCGGGAGCAGGTCAGGCACAAGGCTTCTCTGCGAAATCGAGTCTTGAGAGTGAACTACATGCTCTTCTATTTGCCTTACAACAATGCCGGATACACGGTCATCAACATGTGGTATTGGAGGGAGACAATCAAAAAGTGGTGGAATTACTCAATGGTACGAAGTTACATTTCGATTGCTACAATTGGATCAGGGAAATTCGTTATTGGAGTTCAAAGTTTACTCACATCAGATTCATATGGACCAGACGTTCTCATAACCAAGCTGCAGATACGATTGCGAAAATGCCATTACCACTGCATATTTCGTTTCATTACGATCATTTTATTCCGCCTTGCATTACGAATGTATTCCATATGGATTATGTATCTTCTTCTCATCATTAATAAACAAATTTCAGACGAAAAAAAAAAACAACGCGTGAGAATACTTACTCTTGCGAATAGGGATGATTTAGAATGGGAGTTAATGGAAAATTTAATGTGGAAGTTGGAAATGGAGTCAATAAATATGAGATTGTTTTTTTGGTTTTTTCTTTTACATCTCTTATTTCTTTCGTTGCCTTCTTTTTCTTTTTGACTTTTTCTTTCATTTCCTTCTTTTACTTATTCTCTTATGGAAAAATCTAAACTCAAATTGATTGATTCAGAAAAACAATTTTGCTCTTAGAGCAACTCCAAACTTTTACACTAAATATAGTGTTGAAATCATCCAAATTTGGTGTTTAAGTATTGAATTTTATTTTTTATCTCCAACCATAATTCATTAACTATAATTTAACTATAATTTAAATATAATTCATTAACTATAATTTAAATATAAAATTACAACTAATATTGAACGTAAATAAAAATATATTGCATTGTACTAATTCTCAAAATTAATATATCTGGACCACAAGTGTTCGATTAATACATTTCAAATTTTAAATGAGCTTCTCGATTTTTAATTTTTTTGTGTCGGACCAAAAATTCTTGAAATGAACATCATTATCACCCGTCATTTCAACTTCTACAAGTGGGATTTCCTCTTGTTCTTCAATTGTTCCATCAACATCAAGTTCATCATCTATGATCATATTATGCATTAAGATGCAATAAGTCATTATATCATGTAACACTTTCTTACTCCGAAATGTACTGGTCCAGCTACAATTGCAAATCTTGACTGTAATGCTCCAAAAGCACGTTAGTCATCTTTTCTACATGCTTCTTGATTCTTTGCAAATAATATTTTTTTTGGGCTACGTGGATCATGAATTGGTTGAACAAGAGTGGACCACTTTGGATATATACCATCTACTAGGTAATAACCCATATTGTAGTGTTTTCCTATTAATAACATAATTAGTGGGTGGAGCAACTCCTTCAACTATATTAGCAAAAAAGATGAGATGCTTCTAACACATTAATATCATTGTTAGATCCAGGTATACCAAAATATGCATGCCAAATCCATATATCATAAACAGTTACAGCCTCTATAATTATAGTATGAGATCCAGTACGACCAGCATATTGTCCTCCCAAGCTATTGGGCAGTTTTCCATTTCTAATGCATACAATCTAAACTATCCAATATACCTGAAAAGCCTCGACATTCACCAATGTGGTGTAGCCATGCATCATCGTTAGCATCAGGAGATCGAAGATAACGACTAAAAAATACTTCGACAACAGCACGACATAATCGCTTCAAACTTTATATAGATGTAGACTCCCCTATTTTGATATACTCATCCGTGGACTCTTCTGGTGCACCATATGCCAACATTCGAAATACAACAGTTATTTTTTAAAAACCAGATAACCCAAGTCTACTAACGCCATCTCTTTGTTGGACGAAGTAATTATTATGTCGTTAAATAGTTTCACAAATTCGCAGAAATAAATGAGGACTCATCCGAAATCTTCGCCAGAACATCGTCTCAGGAAATAGAGGATTACCTGAAAATAATCGGTGAAGAGATTACGAGAAGTACTTTCCCGATCACGGTTAATAACTATATGACCTGGAATATATTCACCATGGAAACTCTCCGAGTTCAATAGATTTTGATTGATGAGAAATTTATTATTTGCGGTGGTTTGAGCTACCGCCTGTTTTTCTATATCATCATAAATATCATTATCTGAAGATGAAGAAGAAGAAGAAGAAGATTGCATATGAGATGAACTACCGCGGTTGAAATTCATCTTTTATGAGAAGAAATAGTAAATGATGGTAATTTTCTTTCCAAACATGTTATCCATATTATAGTGTAAGCAAATTGATATTAGCCGTTGAATTTTTTTGGTATAACCGTTGAATTTTGTCGGCAAAAATCTAACTGTTGAATTTTCTCGACAAAGATCTAACCTTTGTTACAAACTCAGCTGAGGGGATGTGTTAACCAGATTTAAAACAAGAATCGTAGCGGTGCTTCTGACCAAGACATTGTATGTATATACTTGATTTATTTTTACTTACTCTATTTCTATTAATATATTGTACTTGCTAATTATTTATGTTTTTTTTTCTTATCAATATTAAACCAGTTAAACCAAGCAAAGATGTTACTAACACAAGACATCAAATACAAGAAAGGGTTCAAATTCGATCATGTATGGTCTATCCTTAAAAATATTAAAAAATGTTCAAATAACAATCCTAATAGAATCGCAGTATTCCAAGAAGAATGTCAAAATGTTATGTCATCTACATCATTTCAAGATGAGAAGATGAGTCATCACCATCCTCTGGTATGAATTAATTAGATCTAAATATGAGTAGTGAAGAAAGCAATTTTAGCTTATCACAGAGACCAATGGGTGTAAAAAACGCAAAGAGAAAACAACAATCTAATGAGAAATTCAAACAAATGATGGAGCAAAATGACAAACTTATCAATGTTATTGCTAAAGGTACTTCTGAAAGAAATGAAATTCAAACACAGAAGGTTGTTGAGATGCAACGAATGAAGCAAGAAGATAAGATATTATTTGTGGATTTAAATTCGATAACTGATCCAGCAACTCGTGCATATATTGAAAATGAAAGAGCAACAATTTTGAGAAAAAGAGCACCAATAACCCAATATGAAGAACATGGTGAAGGTTTTCAAAGAAAAATCATAGATCTCAATATCAAGCATCTAATTATAAAGAAGATCAAACTCAAGAAGAACCAATTCACAGAGAAAATGGTCAAGAAAAACAACCAAGTGATCAACAAGATTTTATTTCGTATTATCGTTATCTTAGCAGAAATATTTTTCATATTGTTTAAAATTATATTATGTCTTTACAAGTTATATTCTTAAATTTAGTTTTTATTTTGTTTTTATTTTTTATGTAATTTTATGATTTCAGTATTTATTTAAATTTTAATATATATATATATATATATATATATACTTTTGTATTAATCTATATATTTTATATAAAAATATTAAGTATAATTTAAATTTTATATTATTAAAATTAAAAAAGTAAAAATTTAACTATTGTTAATTGAACAAAATTATATTAGTTATAATTTTTAACTAATCGATATTATTGACTTAATTATATTATTAGATAAAAATAAATAAATAAATTTAATATTTACTGTTGTGAATAATGTCACACTATATTTGGTGCGACACTGTTCATAGAGCTGCAAATTGGGCTGTCCATGCCCATTTGGGTGTTATCGAGATGGACTATTTGTTTATAGGCTATATTGGTTTGGTCCATATTGAAAAATGGTCCAAAAATATTCATGCCCAGTAAAGACCATATCTAGATGGACATGCTTATGGGCAGCCCAATTTCATATTTTCTTTTTAGGCTTCAATCTATTTAATTTCATGTAATTTTCCAATATATATAATCATAATTTAATGTAATAATAAAGGTACACAAGTTTTATAGAATTATAAATGATAACAAAGCCTTAACAAAAACATTCAAAATATAACAAAGTTTTAACAAAAACATTCAAAACATAACAAAGTCTTAACAAAAACATTCGACAAAATAACAAAATCTTAAAAAAACACTCAAAGTAATAATAAGTCTTAAAGAAACAGCAATAACAAAGTCTTGATTCTTAAAGCCATTTAACAATGACCTTCTCTTCCAATCACCATTATGAATTTGCAACACTGGTCTTCTCTTCCTTATCAATAAACTCCAACTCACTACCTATTTAAAAAGCACATAACTACCTAAGACATCATTGCTTAATTTAAAACTCTTTTACCATATGTAAAACAATTCATCAATTCATATTAAATTGAATTCTTACCAATTTTTTGAAAGCCCTGAAACCAATTCCTTGCACATATCAAAGCTTGAATGTTGGTGGGTAAAAGACAGCTCATATACTTGTTTAGAACACAGATACCAATGCTGAATGAGGATTCTGATGTTACAGTAGTGATAGGTATGTTGAGAACATCACAGCCCATCAAAGTCAACTCTTCAAAACGCCGTGCATTGTCTTTCCAATATATAACCATATTCAAAATTCGAAATAAGACCATATTTAACATTGGCTCTTCCAAGTATGTATCTAGTGGTGATTTATCACTATCAGTCTACCACCAGTCTTTTGAGAGACATAAGAGTAAAACGCCTACAAATAAATCACACAAGAACTCATGAACTCATGTTTCAGTTACGCAGAAATAAAGCATATATGATTAAGCAAGTTTTAATTCACTGTGCGTTATACCACTCAAACAGTCAACCACATTCTCTAATTTTCAGAAAATCAAAACTGCTTATATGAATGGTTCCTTCTATACACTACTAAAACAGTTAACCTAATCAAAAAAAAAAAAGAGAACAATGGAATATAATTACATCAGAACTTTAGGGAATGTCTTTTTATGACACTTGAGAACAGGTGGTGGAAATGTTTCTTATAAACTCCAAACAGCTGCACGATTTTACTATGCACATAAGCCAAGTTCGACTTGGTAGTTTCTGGATCCAAGATATTGTAACAAAATTCCAAAAATGAAAACTTCAATCTCAGAACCAGAACATCAGCAACTGCGAGAATGTCAATTAACTCTTCCCAATATTTCTCGAATTTTTCATTCATTGCTTCCACCATATCACGAATCACACTATCATCAAATGCTCTTTCTCTCTGCACATTTTATCCTCCATACTTGCAAAAAGTACATGTTTGCAGTTGGGTAAGAAGAACCATAAATCAATTCTATGATTTCAGCGAATGGTTTCAAGAGATTACATATCAGCTTTGCTATATCCCACTCTACTTCATTTGAAAGGCTCTAATAATTCCTATCTACCTCTGTAAGGTGACAGAAGACAGCCTCAAACATAAGTGCTCTAGAGAGCATCAAATAAGTGGAATTCCAATGAGTTGTAACATCTAATACCAAACCTGCTTCAACTTGAATCCCAACTGTTTCCATGCAGTTTGGAAACATTTTTTTCTCTATATTTCGATCCCTTAACATACATAACACTATCTCTAATTTTATCCAAAGCTCCACTAATCACAAGCAAACCATTTTGCACAATTTAGGATATGAGCTGAGCACCTCACATGAAAAAATTCACCATTGCATACTAAATCATTACACAGCTTCCTCTTCAAAATGCCTTGCGTGTTGTCATTAGCAGTAACATTATCCACGGTTAGAGAGAAAAATTTCTTCTCCAGTCCCCACTCTTTCAAGAGCTCAACAATTTTATTTGCAATAGCAACACCACTATGAGAAGACGGAAAACCACAGAAAGAGAGAATTTCGTCTTCAAAACCCAATATATATAATGAGCTGTGAGACACATATACCTTTCAATGCTGATAACTCTCCAAAGATATCTTGTTCCACGTATCATACCTGGGATTTCACCCAAGGCTTCTTTAAGCTCCTTCTTATCCTTATCAAAAATCATATAACAATCTAAGGCAGCTCCAAAACTCTATAGAGGGATTAGCATAAGGAAATGCATCTCTAATCCTTTCGTATTCAACAAAAGAATATGGAAGATTTTGCTGAATTAAAGCCACTTCAATCATATCTCTAAATACCATCATATCCAGCTTTCTGAAACTACTTTTAGGCGTACTACCAGGAGTCTTTGAACAAGATTTTCATATGACGATTCAATATATTAGTTCCATTTTGACACAAATTTAAGCAGTAAGGCTTATGACAATGTTTGCATCTAACATCAGTTCTACCATCAGCATGTTTCTCTCATATTTCAAAGTGTTTCCAGCACTTAGCACGAAGGCTACTTGCACTACTTGTACCTCTTAGTTCTCGAGCTGTACATGAAGAAGCAGTTTATGGAGGTATTATCTCAGTTTCAGCAGTATTCTCAGAATCATAAACATCATTATCAGCATACATATCTTCATCACCCCATATCACCATCAATTCATGTTTCTGGAACAATTATAAAACATAAACAAGTGAGCTATCATTAGAAAATCTAAACAAGAGCTTAAAGACAAAGAAACATAAATTTTCTAAGAACTGAAACCAGTGAATACCAACTAAGATCACTAGCATTCAAAGTCTAAGGTCGCTCATGAACCTCTACAGTCTACATCACTAAAACCTGAAACGATTACATAAGCAAAATCGAAACAGAACAGATAAAGCATTTTCCAACTGCAAATCATAGGAAACAAACTTAACAAACCTCACTCAGAACTAAAGCCAAACATTAGAAAACAGCTATAGAAGCTAAGAAAGAGGAAGAAAAATTTGTACCAAATCGTAAGAAAGAAGCTTACAACAGAGAAGATTTGAACTGGATTTTGGCCAAATTGAAGAGAATTGAACAAGAATTGAAGAGAATTGAAGAAGAAATGAAGAGAATGGTGTTTCTGCAATAGGTTTCATCGAAAAAGAAAGAAGAAAAATAATCTCAAATTAATAAAACCCTAAATATATTTGACCATGGACAGCCCAATGTCCATATTTTTTTTTTTGGCCCAGTTTGACCATAGGCATATTGGTCTTCAGCCCATTTATATCATCGTTTTTTTTGTTTGTATGACCAAGATCCATCCACAATGATTTGGACTGGGCATGCCCATGAACGGCACCCCGTCCCAATATAATTTAAATTTTATATTATTAACATTGGAAAAATAAATATTTAACTAATTTTTAATTGAAAAAAAATTATATTAGTTATAATTTTTAACTAATTGATATTATTGATTTAATTTTATTATTAGATGAAAAATATATATATTTTAATGTTTAGTGTTGTGAATAGTATCACACTATATTTGGTGTGACACTGTTCTGTCAGTTCACAACACACCAAATATAGTGATTTGCTGTCAATTTTGTCGTTCGGTTGGAGAGAGTTTGACACTATAAATTCTGTAATACCGTTTGCTTGGAGATGGCCTTAACAAAAAAAAAAAATACCACAAGATCTGATAATTACCAATGAACCGGATCAATTATAGATCCACAAGTAAACTTATCGATTTATAGATCCACAAGTCAACTCAGTGATATCTGAGTCAACTCATTAATCCAGAAGCAACATACATAATTTATGGGTAAGATCTAGATATTATATTGACTAGAAATTTTATATAAACTGTTTAATGATATCAGTCATGTTCGTTATAATAAGTATAAATAGAGCGATAACTCTATATGTACATATATATATAGTTGAAAACATATTGAGTTTCTTAAACCTTTATAAAAATTGTTTATTAATATCAGTTTATGTTCATTGCATTTTTTTTTTGGGGAAAACTAACCAGTTTCGTTGTAGAACTACGAAAAATGCGGAAATAAAAATACAATAGTCTTTTATTGATTTAGGTATCGGAAATAAGTACAAGGACTAAGACTGTAAATTATCAATGTATGAGTCCTATTTAAATTCTAGAGTTGATAACAGAAATCTAAGTCATTTGAGTCTCTTGTTATTGCTCTTGATTTTGTGTCTTTTATTTGGATGGTTATCTCTCCTTTTATAAGGAATATAACTTGTACCCTAATCCTCATGGGATAAATACTCAGTCAACAGACTCCTAAGTGGATCAAGTTGCCTGAGGATTATCCATGATAGAATTATTACAAATATATCATTATGGATCCAATGCAAATATATCGTTATTGACCTAATGTGAATATTTCGTTAGGAATCCAGTACAGTTATCTCGTTAGGAGTCCATTACGGTTATCTGATTAGGAGTCCACTCCAGATATCTTATGAGTCCACTACGGTTATCTCGTTATGGGTTCATAACGAGATATCTCGTTATGGGTTCATAACGAATATCTCTTTATGGGTTCATAACGCATGTCTCGTTATGGATTCATAACAGATATCTCGTTATATTATCATAACACATATCTCATTAGGAGGCCATTTCTAGGATTCAAGTATTATGTAATCACGTATTCGCTTTCAATGAATCTATTAGAATATTCCTTATTTTTCTTTATTTATAAGACCTACTGACTATTATTTAATATTTAAGGATAAATTATCCCCAACAGTTTTCCCTCCGCTCTCCATTTTCTGAGTAAGAATTTCGAAAGTATATATACACACAATATTATTTTATCCAGCCATAATGTTTGATCCATGATATCGAGCGATCTTGAAAGCATAACAGTGGACTTTCTACCCATAAAGCCATTACCATATTTCGGTAGTGAATTTTTGGTAATGAACATTCTCTAGTGCCATTAACATATTTCGGTAGTGAATTTTCCATTTTACCATTACCATTCTTTGGTCATAGACTTTCTATGGTGCCATAACCGTATTTCGGTAATACGGTTATGAGTTTCCATGGTGCCATAACTGTATTTTGGTTATAGACTTTTCATGATATCATAACCATATTTTTGTTATAAATTCTTCATCGTGCCATAACAATATTTTGGTTTTGGACTCAATACAGGTGCATAACCATATCTTGGTTTTGGACTCAATATAGTTCCACAACAATATTTTGGTTTTGAACTCCATAAGAATACATAACCATATATTGGTTATGGATTCAATACAGTGTCATAACCATATTTTGATTTTTGACTCATTGTGCTGAATAACCATATTTAGGTTTTTGACTCAGTTCGATGTTATAACCATATTTTGGTTTTTGATTCAATACGACATAATAACCATGTTTTGGTTTCTGACTCAATACATCATCATAACCATATTTTAGTTTTTGACTCAATACGACGTCATAACCATATTTTGGTTTCTTACTCAATATGACATCATAACCATATTTTGGGTTTGACTCAATCCGATAACATAACCATATTTAGTATTTGACTCAATACGACATTATAATTATGTTTTGGTTTCTTACTCAATATGACGTCATAATCATGTTTTGGTTTTTGACTCAATACCACATCATAACCATGTTTCATTTTCTGACTCAATACAACATCATATTCAAATCATATTTTGGTTTTTGACTCAATTCAGTGTCATAACGATATTTTTGTTTTTGACTAAATACAAAATCATAACCATACTTTTGTTTTTGACTCAATATAATTTTATAACCATGTTTTGGTTTTTGACTAAATGAAGCGCCATCATCATATTTTGGTTTTTGACCCAAGACGGTACTATAACCATATTTTGGTTTTTGATCCAATACTGTGTTGTAACCATATTTTGGTTTTTGACTTCAAAGCATGTCGTAACCATATTTTAGTTTTCGACTTTAAACGGTATTGTAACCACATTTTTGTTTTGGACTTCAAATGGTGTTGTAACTATATACTACAGGAATATTGGGTTTTTATAGCATCCGAAAAGCTATCTAACGATACAATAGCGTTTTGATAAGTGTTATATCATCGCTCATTATAATAGGTCCGTCAGTTTAGATAGCATTTTTGGAGATGTTATCTTATAGTTATATACTATAGTGCTTTTGTCTCTGTAATTAGATAATTTGGTTTTCAACTTCAAATGGTGTTGTAACCATTTTTTTTACGATTTTATTTTCGCTGTTTTCAGATAATTCTTTTACCATTGTTTGAGGACCATGGCCTAAACCTTATTTTGTTGTAACCGTTGTTTTCACGACATTTGTAGTTGATTTCGGTAAGTTGTAGTGTTTACAAGTTTGTAGGAATGTGGTTATTGTGGTCACTTCTCGTGTTAGAATGTGAGAATAAAATATGAAAATAAGAATATAATAACTTTTACAGATTTAGATATCAAAAATAAGTATAAGGACCAAGACCACAAACAAACAATGTATGAATCTTAGTTGAATTCTAGAGTTGATAGCAACAATCTAAGTCGTTTGAGTCTCTTCCTTTTGATCTCGATTTTGTGTCTTTTACTTGGATGGTTACCTTTCCTTTTATAAAGAACATAACTTGTACCCATTCCTCATGGGATAAGGATTCAGTCAACGGACTCCTAAGTGAACAAGTCGCCTGCGGATTCTCCATAATAGAATCATTACAAATATATCGTTATTGATCCAATGCATATGGATCCAATGTGAGAATATCATTTTGGACCGAATGCGTATATCGTTATGGATCCAATGTGAATATATCATTATGGACCGAATGCGAATATTCTGTTAGGAGCCCGCTACAGTTATTCTATTAGGAGCCTATTACAATTATCTTGTTATGAGTCCATTACGGTTATCTCGTTAGGAGTCCATTACGGTTATCTCGTTAGGAATCCAATAAGGTTATTTCTTTATATATAGTTTCATCACGGATATCTCGTTATGAGTTCATAACGGATATCTCGTTATGGGTTCATAATGGATATCTCGTTATGGGTTCATAATGGATATCTCGTTATAGTTTCATAACATTTATTTCATTAAGAGGCCGTCTCATAAGAATGTAACTCATATATAGATATTCTGGTATATCTCTATATCTTCAATGGTTTACTAACCTTTAATTTTTGTCTTATGTATGTATTAATGTAGCGATGTATATATGGTAATGTTACTTTTTTATTTTCAAAAAATAAAGCATCAAACATCATTTTCTGTAAAAACACTAAAATTGAAAGTTATAAAACAAGGTAAAGGTGATGATGGATAAAGTTCATATAGAAAATATGAATAAGGTTCAGCCAAAAGAAGAATGAAGTAATATAAGGTAACACAAATCTCCGGTTCTAGTTAACGAAAGAGATGATGACAGTTTTGAGTTAAGACAGAAGATGGAGAATTTAGGTTGGAGAGAGAATGGAGGTTTGAATGCCCACATATTTCGTTGATAGTTATTGGTAACAATAACTTCAATGAAAAAAAGGAAAAAAAAAATTAATTATAAAGAGTTATGAGAGTGTGGGGTTAGGAGGAGTAGGAATGGAGGTGAAATATTATCTTTATTTGGGTTCGGAATTGAATTTTTTTTAAAACTAATTTTGTCTAATTTCTCTTTTATTATCCAATTGTTCATAGTTTAAATAATGTGGCTTGGATAACGTTGAATTGATTTCTTATTTGGGTTTTAAATATAAATCTTTTGTTTTCTATCGATGGGACATCTAGTGGGATGAATTTAATTCTCTTATGTCTTTTTTTACTTAAATTGGATTACAAATATTTTTTTTGATCATCTATTTTCTTATGTCTAAGTGTGGCCTTGTTCGTTATTTGATCGTTGGCGACCAACGGGAGCGACCGTAAATTACACTTCACCACACGGCAAACAGAGGACTGATTCAACAAATTTATTCTATTATTGTCGCTGCGACAAGCTGAGATCAATAAATCAGTCGCTAAAAAAAAAACAACGACCAACAACCTTAGAAAATTGGATGAAAGTATCACCGCTGCCGGTGTCCTAAAAAAATGCAGCGATTAAAAATGAAGAAAAAAACGTGTAATTTCTAGTCGCCTGCCGTTGTCGCTAGCGTCATACAAAAGAACAGGGCCTGTGCTAAAGAACTGAATACTATAGTATCCATACAATACAGCCAACACAGTTAACATAGATCAAGAACTAAGCTGGTTGTCACATATGTAAAGACATTGGAGACAAATCCCACAAGATTGGGAGAGTTACAACCATCCACATTACAAACCCAAGAAAGAGAACAATAAATAAAGTAAAAAAGAACAAGGTCTTAAACCTGAACTGAAGACCAAAATAAACCTACCAAATATTCAAGGCCCTAAACCTAAACCAAAGAACAAGCATAACGAGAAGCACCAACAAAATACTCCACCAGACAATCGGAGAGATGCGTCAAGAGGTAAACCGAAAGCTACCAATTAGCAATAACATAAGAGATCAAAAGGGCACAACAAGGGCAGGCAGAGGAACCACACCAACTCAAATACACAAAAATCCTAAAGACCTTCAGGCGAGAAAGGCTCACAGAGAAGAAGCTATGAGAATCGATAGGGAAAATGCCAAAAAGGACCAACTAATCTTACACATGGACACTCGCGAACCAGCCTAAGCCACTTTCAGATAAGAGACTGGCCACCTCCTCCCAAGAGAAGAATAGCTGGCCCAATGCACTACTTGGTCTTGAGAAACCTTCAAAACCTGAGACAGACATCAAAGGAAAGCAAGTAGATGCCTCTGCAGCACAATACCATAAAAAACGAACCATGACGAAAGCTATTAAGCCGACAACACAGTAAGAGCCCAAGGAAAAACATAAGATCCAGAGTCAATAACAATGAACTAATTGAAACCTAATCACAAGAACAAAAACAAAAACAAAAATGGAAACACTAAAGCTAATTTTTGATAAGTCCACATCGTAATTCTCACGAGAGCTAGATGTTCCAGTTGAAAAGCCACAAAACCACATAAAATCAAAAGGAAAACAACAAGGAGGAAGGAATCACCTTGACCCAAGAACAAATCTAGAAACCTAAACCATGGAATCTTAGAAACACCGCTACTCCAAATCAAACCACGACGGAGCATCGTAGTTAAAGAGGAAGCATAGCCATTTAGACTAAAATGCCGACTTCGGTCTAGAAACGCCGAACAGAGAGAGATCCAAGCACCATAGGACGAGTAGGAAGAACCAGACATCAACCTGTCAAAGTCCACCAGCGATATATGATATCACTTCTAAACCAATTATACAAACCCAGATCTGAAAATGGTTGCAGAAAAAAAAACAAACAAATGGGAGATTGACAAAAAAAAAGAGTCAACGGCGGACCTTTCGCGGTGGCAATGAGGAAGACCATACATCAGAGAGGAAGAATAAGTACAGAAGAAACAATGGCCAAAGAAGATGGAGAGGAGAAAAAATTACATCACAAAAGCTTTATTTATTTTAAAATTTGTGAAAGTTTTTATTATATGTGAAGAAAATTTGCTGAGGTAGAAATTTTAACTGAAATGGTCAAATCCTATTTGTGAAATTATTACGTCGAATTTAAGATGACGTGTAAACTCTCAGAAACCAATAATTATTCCACTTTTATATAAAGAAGACTAGTGTCTTGTCATAACTAGACGTAAATTTTGTTTTATTTTCTGTTTTCTATATTATTTTATATTGTTTATTTGTTTAATTTTTATTTTTTTGATATTTATTTATTAATATGGATAATATTTTTTTATAAATGAATTATGTTTTTATTTATTATTTAATTGTAAATTGTATACGTAAATAAAATATATAAATTTAATGAATTAGTTCAAATATTTTGAGAAATGTATTTTATGAGTAAAAATAAAAAGAATTCATCTCCTAATGACATTACATTTCATATAAAACTTGATCCATGTTTAGAGTGATATACAGTATAACCTCTATAAATTAATACTCGATAAATTAATAATTACTA